>CALYDF020009977.1:0-10367 GCA_944474145.2 Dicrocoelium dendriticum
TCACACTCCGAGGCAATGATGCAAGAGCTATGGGACAACTGGTCAAAATTTCGAGCCACGTTGCCAACCGATATCCGGCTAATTGTAGCAGGGACACGATCACGAGTGATAACAATTTGACGGAACTTGAAACCACTGTAGTTTCTTTGCCTGCAATGTCCTGTAGAGAGATCTACACAACAGCGCACACGTCAGAAAAGAAAACAGAGCGCAGTACGAGTGAAAGGTCTGTTCAGGGACACTCTATGATGTCATGCAATTTGACTGAAATTTATGATCGAAAAAACGATAACAAGCTGGCAATCTAACGGTCGGCTTAAAAAGGAAGACAAAGTTGACATCCAGCAATGCACTCCTAGCAACAAAAACACTATCATGTTTGTACACAAACCTTCAAAGCCTTCTATGTAAGTTGACTGAAGTTAGAGAACTCCTTGCCTTACAACCGCGGGACGTGGTCATGATTACAGCGACCTGGTTAAACCTTGAAATAACCTATGCTGAGGTCAATTTACCCGGTATGTCGCTGCTTCGAAACGTAAGAACTGGAAAGAGTGGTGGTGTGAGTTTTTATTATAATACAAACCACCGATATGAAGTTATAGATCATCAGGGAATCCGCGCCTCTGATTTGCTTTGGAGCCGTCTATTGTTTCGGAATAGAGACAAATGACTACTAGCCTTAATTTACCGCCCACCAAATTCTACGTCGGAAATGGACTCCAAAGTGGACCAGGTCTTTCAGCTTGCTCTGAACAAGTCCTACAGCTACATTCTTATCGCTGGAGATGTTAATGTGCACGACATAGAAACACCAGCAACCGATGGTGCGCAGTTTAAAGCCTGCTTGCAAGATTTAATTTTTAGCCACACTCTGTACATCCATGTAACCTCTCCCACCAGATTCCAAACTGACAACAAGCTGTCGATACTCGACTTTGTGCTCATTAACGAAGGTGTTGAGCGTAGCTTTGCTTTTAGGACTTTTTGCGGTTTAGACTGAAACCATCAATACCACAGAAATCTAACCCCCTATCTCTGCTGTTACAATTATGTGTATCGAAGTGGAGGGTTAGCAAAATCTTTAAGCACATTTTGTCCCATTTGTCCACTACACATCGGTAGACGTGTGCATATTGTACTCGGCCACCGCAATGGAGGAATGGTTTATGACGGGTATAAAAGCGAATGCTAAACATGTCCCGTACGATGATGATGGTAGAAAACGAAAAACAAAAAACTATGTCAGTTAAAGAACGTATGAAATAGAGGACCCATCAACGGGTTTGGAGTAGCACATAAGCGAGTTTTCCTGTCTAGATTATAGTGGGGTTATAATGTCGTCCACTGTTTGTTGTGCGCGAGTGCTATCATCTGATGGCCATGGGCTCTATCACGTAGTATAAATATGTCAGGATATCGGGAAGGCGATTTTTTAGGGATACAGTAGGAGCATTAATTAAATGTGCCGGGAGGGCGTTCCAAGGCTGAAACTCGGAGGAAGAAGAATTTTCGTCGACATTCTATTCGGCAGTACTGTGTGATCAACTTAAACTGATGACCCCTTAAAGGTGTGTATTGACTGAGCTTATAAAGAGCATGACATGTGTGGTTTGGCTTTCTCAGGACCTGGTACACCAGTATGAGATCGCCTCTTAGACGCCAGGAACGACCGCTGTATATCTTGGGTGTTTTCAGTTTGGGTGGGTGGGGAAGGCGGGACTAACCTCTAAATTTATTATCGCCTTGTGGTATGAGGTATCGAGCGAGGTGAGGTGGTGCTTCATCTAGGGTTGCCACGCTTGAATAGCATAATCCGTGTGCGGCCTCAAGTACGCACCACTCATTTTCGAAAGGTTGAGGCGCAGAGTTCCCGAACGCTCTACGAAGAAGTCCGAAATATTGATTTGGTTTATTTGAGGAGTTCCAGTCTACCTTTTCAGTCTACTCATGGCCCACTTCCACAAGCACGCCGAACACACACTCTTGAGAAGCCCGCCATAGAATTTATGGACTTAGGCAATAGTTGTGAGTACTCTGATGACGGTTGCCCAGAATTTTGCAACTGTTGGTTTGGAAATGCAGCTTGTTCTCGATGGACCATGTGTACCCTTTGTCCACGCTATCCTTTATTGCAGTGTGATCCTCCACAAAGTGACAGCACGACATATCTTCAGATCATCTGCAAATAGCAGACAGCTTGCAGACAGTACAGTAGAAAGTTCATTTATGAAAAGCAAGAACAGGCGTGGCCCGAGTACCGAGCGATGAGGTACGCTGCACTGAACTTCCATTGGTTCCAACCATGTGATGCAAACGCTCACATTCAGGTGAGGTTGAACGAGATCGTCGCCTACCCATCCCAAAATGGGATCGCCTATAAAATAAGTCTGTAGTTTGTGCAGTAGAATGAGATAGTTCAGGCAGTCGAATGCCTTTGAGAAGTCCAGGCAGGCTACATCCACTCCTACATCGGCATCCACAGATCCGTCCAGCTTGCACGCGCTATCAACAGTGTAGTGGTGCAGGACCAATTTTGGCGAAATCCGTGCTGCTTCGGAACGAGCATTTCGTTACTCTCCAGGTACTCCATGAGCGCCTCAGCTACAATGAACTCGATGACTTCGGAGATCACCAGAAGAGGTGTAATCAGACGATAATTCGCTAGTTCTGTACGGCTACCACATTTGTAGGTTGGAGTGATAATTCCGTGCTTCCACACCTTGAGGAGGTGCATCGCCTTAAGACATCGCTCAAAGATTGTTGTTAACAGTTCAGCTAAACTCATGGCAGCAACTTTCAATACCTTTGGGCGAGTGCTGTCCGCACCCGGGGATCTGTATTCGCGCAAGAACATTAGCCGCTTCAGTACAGTTGCAGTTGTAAAAGATATGTGGTTAAGGCCTGATGGAGATATAATCTGCGTAGGCATGGTGTAGGATGATTACACACTAAGGAAACTACGAGTAAATTGTTGTCCAAGTACATTGGCTGCCACTTTTGCTGTTTGTGCTAAACCACATGCTGTGTGCAGAGCAGAAACTTTGCGCTTATGCCGGTGACTTCGCCGTGTAGACGCTTGGGGTTAGAGTAAAATTTTACTACAGTGTTTTTGTTAGTTCTCTACTTTATCCTCGTGGTTCAGTTCGACACAGTGGTTCGTTTGTTTTGTATAGGGGTCCCTAGTCCCCTCTCTCGGAAAGACTAGCTGGGTGAGCCATGCCAAGTCCATCATTAACGTGCATTTCCGAGTCCTGCTCCTTATGAACAACTTCATCTTGTTGGGTCGGTGGAAATTGGTTTCAGGTGTGCTTGCTGCAAGCCAGTTGAATCTGTTGACCAATGCTCCGCAGGTAACCATACGGCCAGGAAAGACCAGCTTGTTGCACAAATGTGTTCAAACAGCTTAATATAGTTGGTTACAACGTAAGAATCCTTGGTATGTTCTTTAGGATAATATGCGTTGCACAAGTATTGGAACAATAGTGTCACGTGATCGCCGCGGCACAAATAACTGCACGTTGTCACTACATCGAGCATGTGTTCCTCCTTTATAAAAACGATGTCCAAGACGACCGGTTTGTTTCCTGTCCTGAAACTCGTTGGAGAAATGACGTGGTTGAACAGTGTTGTATCAACGATTAGCTCTTGCAGATACACCTTGCATTGTTCACCCAGATTGGCTGGCGTTTCTACGCCTTGCAGATTATGGTCTCCTACCAGAAGTTTGGGGCTGTAAGATCGTTCCAGTAGATTCTTTATACCGGAGGATAGGACCTGGTCCCTTTCTAAAATAGACGTTAGTGAGCGGTACACAATGGCCACTAAGAAACTATCTCCTTGTCTTCGATATAGGCAGCACCATAGGGCGTTCGCAGTTTGAATCCCAGGATCGTTTACGTGCTCGATGAGAAGGTCGAAACCGTAGTAGTGATTTAGACTGCTTCCATTTGTGGGTCGGTCGTTGCGCAGTAGTGAAATACCAGGTAGTGAGATCTCGACGTTGCTAATCACCTCGTTCAGCTATCTCAGAGTTACCATGATGATGTCCAAAAACATTAAGGTTTGACGAGATTGAATTTCTGCCCATTTACAGAGAAGCCATTTGGCGTTTGTCTACAAGCAAATGAGAACAACGGATGCCAGTAACGCATTTGAACACACATAGGTTTCCCGAGCATTTACATCTACCATTGTATGGCTGGTTGACAATCGCTTTTTGGGTATATTTGTTGCCATAGAGCACCCAATACCTGGTCCTCTAAAAGCGATTAGCAACGGATTGTCTGTTCCTTCCTCTTCGGACGGCTGCTGAGTCTCACTGCGTTCCACTTCGAAAATGTGGACAGGGAGGATCTCCAGAGCTGCTCGCTGGTTTTGTAATCCCACAGGCCATAGCAGCCTGGCTTTGACCACCTTCAAACCTATCTCTGATGGCAGTTTAGTGCATAAGTTGTACCAAATTCCGATCACCTTTTCAACCATTTGTTTGGAGCAGATCATGACTTTCAACACCCTTGACCCACTTTCTTCCTAGTTGGGAGATATGGGCAACCTTAACATTGAATTAACAGGCAGGTCATGGAGAGAGAGAAGGCTTTGCTGATATACCGCCACGCTTCCAAGTCATGCGCTTGAGCCTACGTCTAGTCAGGTTACTTCGGGTCTACCATGGGTAAACATTGATCATTCGTCGTTTTTTTCGATATTCTCCTGGGTTTTGCTTCCTTTGCCCATGCTCACTTCAAGGAATGTCAGGAAATATACAAACGCCGCAATGCGGATCACGAAGGCGGTGAGCTGATAAGAAGGCCGTCTTCGCTTCGTCACCCAACTGAAATGTCACCTGAATTGTCTTGGTTTGCGATAGTGAACTAAAGTTGGATGGCGGACCATACGCCAGAAGTTAGTCTGTTTGGCCTGGATTCCAGTAGTTTGGCATTTGTTTTCCTATTGTTTCAAGTCGTTCAGTATTTTGTCTTTGATCGAGTTTACCTTCGACCCAGGCACTTTGCGACGTATTAGCTTCATCGAGTTCTGCATTTTCTTGGAGTTTGTAAAGTTGGATAAGGTAGTGCCTCACTTTACGGACGGCGCGATGGGTGTTCTTCACGGAGACGCTTTGGTATTAGTTTCATCTTCAACACTGTTTAAGTTGTTGCAGATATATCCGTTAACCTTGCCCTGGGTCTGTACGCAGTGACGAAGGATGCGTAATTTGTCAGGCTTGCGGCAGTGCTAGTACATACGGATGCGATAAAGTGTCCTGTGAGATAGAGACATCCCCGGGAGGAACCCCTCTCTGCAAAATTGGGGTTGCCGGGGTTGAAAGACCTTGGCTGCTCCTTCTCATCGATCCGGTTTCTGGCTATACATGGTTAACTATACACTGGTTTTGGATATCTTGTTCTACGTTTGAACATATATTTTGGCAACGGGAACCGATTTCCGATGCAGCTACTTCCGATATGACCGTTCGACCAACCGTCCCACGCTGCACAATAGATGACAGTTTGTCACATTTCTGCGCCAGCACGGGGATACAACTTACGAAAGAGCCGCTCATACACACTGCACGGAACCAAATGGAGACTGGCATGCACTGTAGTTCTTTTCCTTTAGCTAAACTTAAATGTATACTTTTGGAATGGTAGTTCTTACTGCACTTGGTACATCTTATTCTAATTCAAATTGTCTAAGAACACGATTTCAAATCGCAAAACCTTTTGTCCTCGGCAGTGTGGACGGTGTACACATAGCTTTCCTTGTTGCCGTGTTGCGAGGCGTTGCTGAACTATTGCTAAGTTTCTTCTTGCTTTTCAAAACCCTATTTTCTGACCTTGAAGCTTCACCAAATCGGTCTCCGCAACGACAAAGATGTGTTTCGAGTTTTTGTGTGAGAACATGGCTAAGCCATCAAATGAAGCTTATCCTTAGCAGTAGAGGCTATACTGGATTGTTAATTAACATGTGGAACATTATTGTCATTCCCTGTATCGCACTAAGGCCAAACAACACCTCGCAGTGGCCGATGTCTTGACATACCTAACTCGTAACCAGGATATCGACAAGAAGTTCCCCAGCCAGACTCGGATTTGGCCTGGTCTCAATTTCAATACACCAGTTGCTGTGAGCCAGATGTTGCCGGTTTCGCAACTTCAGCGTGTAATTTTCGAGTATTCAAATAAACCATATTATGATACATGGGCTAATGGCCACTCCGTGTTGCACCTTAGGTCCATCAGGAAACACTATAGTGCAGACAGCAGTTCGGCTCTTTGGCCATCCCCGAAAAGCTAGCGGTGTACGAGGACTCATCGTCATCAGGATATAATAACAAGGCCACGGATACAAATGCATTTGCCTGAAGTGCTTATTTTCGTCTTGAACAACCTGCTCTAACTATCCTTCCGAACTTGTTTCGGATTAGCACTCTATCTGCACTAAACGACCACTCCAGTTTTATGTTGTTGTAAATACAATGATCGTTTCTCTGATCTATACAGTAATACCAAAGACACTGCGACGCCGTTCACCTTGGCCCAGACCGCTAGGCGATTCGCATTGTCTCAGCTGGTGGCCATGTTTTATGAAGCCACATTGGCATACCTGATAGGTGCATTAACCTCCTTGACGAAATGACCAACCGCGGTTATTAGATTGTCTTGAGAACTGAGCTGACTTCTCATTTCCACCAGCTAAATGGTGATAATAACAAGCCGCAAGAGTTTCCGCTGTCTATTTTCATGCTGTTATGATTTTCAAAAGAGCGCTTTTCATACCAATGCTTGTGACATATTGATGGCATATTGTTCCGGTCTTAGAAGGGAACTATCGCTGGCAAACCATAAGTTTGCCGGTTGGTCTCTAAGCATAACTTTCTCTCTGCAGTAGACAGCTAACACAGCATTTCATTGCGGACATGGTAACTTGTCCGTAGATTTCTGTACTTTTAGAAGCAGCAAAAGGGTGTACAGATAAATGAATCGGGAATAAAGGGGTCTAGTTTTAGCGCTCAGTCTTTTTCTGCCTCTCGGCTGCACACGTGATGGTCTTCTTTCCGAAGCTAAGTGACTGTTGGTTAATTCTAGCGGTACCGAATGCGGAAACGATCAGTGGCACATCCAACCTACAGTAGTTTCCATTAGTCTATTTGATGCGGCGAACAGATGATCCAGAGACCAATGCGTGTTAGCTGTAGCAAAATCGTTCTCTCTTACAAATTATCCTTGTCAATTTTCCTGCACCGGAACTCAGTTGCATGCACTTGTTGTCCTCTCAAGTTTAATAAACACCACTAAACCGCAATGAGTAAGTGCTCAACAGTGCTGCTGCGTTACAGAGAAAGTTTATTAGTAAACATAATATCAGGCATAATCTCAGTGAGCTGAAACAATGCCTAGTGTAGTCGGTCCCATCACATAAAATAGAAACAATGCATACTGCTAGTACGGATTTTATTCTACCTAACCAATTGTACTTTTTATCCCAGTTATTTTTTTGGCATTATTTTCTTTCCAATATGACCTGGGTATCAACGACAGTCAGGAAGCTTTCAGCTTTGTTTATATGGAACACTGTAAAAGCCAGCATATTAATAATGATTATGGATGGTCGTACAAATGTACTTATTCAACTCATTGTTGTGCGAAAGTATTTTCAGACGTTCTATCGAGTGTACTTAAAAGTCCACGAATGAGTCGCAAAGCCGATAAAATGTGAATTAGTTTGACAGATCATTCTGTGATCACCAAACATGGTTAGAAAACCAGTGGATTGGATGATTAAACCTGTCAAGTAGTTGTTACACATCAGTAGTCAGCTAAAGGCACACGTGCTGGTCGTTTGAAGGTGGAGAAACTGTCAAGCACAATGAGGGTGGCGTTGGATTTTCGAGCTAATCCACTGGTCCTGGGTTAACAACGCAGGTCCCTCTGTTACAGCAAACAATCGGAATCAGCGGGGTCCGTTGATTAATGTCTATTGGGCAGTGGAAGCAAAATTCTCCCGGTCACCATAACCCTGAAAATCAATAGGAACACATTCCTTTGCATCGGCGATACGCATGTGGCTAGGTTCGCATCCATTATGCACCATTTTGTGGCCGGATTGATCTAGGCACGCAGGATAGTTTGTTTCTTTACAGCGTTAGATACAGCCAACTGGACAAGAGCTTATAATTGTATTTTGCATTTGTCATCAGTAACACTGGGATGACGAATTTTTACACCAGTTTCCAAAAGCAGTATCACAAAAAACAATGCTCACTAACGCAACTAACTGTGTCTTTAAGATCAATAGTGAATAAGTAAAAATTATTGGTTTCGTGTTCATGACAAATGTTTCAAGCTGTACCTCACTGGCAAAACACCTGCATTCTTTCCAGAAAAGACGCCAGGTGATGGCTGGCTTCACCATGTTCGTCGCGCCCACCTTTAAGCCAGTATGCGCTTTTTCGCTGTCTCGAAAGCTAGACGGGAGTATTTAGGGCATGAAAATGATATTGTGACACTAATCTGCAGGATATAAAAGGACCAAGAAATAGAGCAGTGTAAACATGCATAACTGTTAACACAAAAGGTTCCCCATGGGAATAACTTAGCTGTCCCTTTAGGGTTATTTACAATTGGCGTGAGTAAAGTATTTCTACAAATGTATGGGATGCAATAAAATATACTGTACTGGATCTCCTTAAGAAAGGTGTTTGATATGTGATGATTCTTCAAAGAACGTCGCTAATCCGGCGGATGAGGATATTTATGGATTTTATTATCACGTTATCTATACAGTTGGAAAACATGACCCGTCACATCGATAGACGTAGGGGCTAACAGCATAAGCTCATGTTTAGTGGGAACATCGTGTGAGCGATCAGCGTGTTCGGTGCATTGTTTATGACACGCGAAGAAGTGAACCGCCTAACACCGCTATTGCACGATACAGAATCTGATGACCAGGCCATGTGTTACGCATACCATCCCACTGACGCTCATGACATGCGTTGTTTGCTCGCCGGAGATGAAGATCTAAGAAGAGGAAGGGTGGTTAGCCGGTGGCTTTGTAAAGAGGAATGAAGGACTCATTTGGAGCCTCTCGGCTTCCTAGTTGAAGCCCAAAAGACGATGAACGCGTGAGGCTGGATACATATGTTGACAAGGCGAGGAACCGACCTCAATGGCGTTCGTGTTGTGAATTTATTTGTCCCTCGCCCTCCCGCTTAACCACCTCAAAACACTATCTCAGTTCGGACACATAACATAAACTTTTTGGCACAATAACTGGCTCCCAGCGCTTTTCTGGATGTGTGGTGCCTGTCTGCCCGTGTCTAACTGCGACCAACCTACACAAAATACAGTTTATTTATTTATTTATGTCCCGGGAAATTACAGTCAGCGTACCTAAATACATTTTACCGCTAATACATCCAACTGTGTGCAAAACCAGGCGGAACAAGTAAGTGGAAACACGTTCAAAGGGGTTGGAGGCTGGAGGACGCAGGTAAGCTAGGAACTGGTGATAAGGAATCAATGGATACACCGTTTCAATTCAGCGCAGATTTTGATGATTTTATATGCACAACAGAGAATACGTAGACAATGTGGACGCTTAAACCTCCCTACAAATTAAGTGACATGTTGCCTTCATGTCAGAAAACAACCGTAAGTATTGTGTTGGGGTTTGTCTCGATGAGTAAGACCACTCTGTCCCCAACTAATCGCCATGATTATGCCCTTCCATCGACGTCCGTTAATGACTAATACGATGTCCTTGTACCTCCTTGTGCTACCATCTAATATAGCTCTTGGATGACAGAAGTTTTGACTTTTCAAGTCAACATAGGTATTATAAACCGCACTGGGAATTTTTTCAGTATTTTTACACTAGCAATGAGGTTGCGGTGAGACGTAACTTAGACATGGATTTGTAATAAAACTGTAAGAAGAAGAAAAATGTATGCACACCACTCAAGTAAGCGTTGACGTGTGGTGCCAATAACTTTCTTGGAGTCCACAAGATAACGGCATAAATACGGTAAAATATAATTGTGCTAAGGTGTTGTGCGAGAAAACAAAACCCTAAATTTAGAGTGGGTAGATGAGCAGGAAAGGGTAAAATGGGGTTAAAAAGGTCACTGAAAATATTTGCAGCATTGTTGCCACATGCACTGAAGTGCTTAATAACGATGAACTCAACCAGAGACTAACTGAACAATCGACTACACATGAAAATGAGCTTAAGGGAACGCGCAATCAATGTGAAGTCATTTTGTCGAAGTTCAGGAAAAGATAGGCGAGCCATATAACCAATGGGAAAGAATACAAGTAGTCACGAATTTATAAATGAAAGAGCGGGCTATTAAAAGCATT
>CALYDF020009978.1:0-10379 GCA_944474145.2 Dicrocoelium dendriticum
TGTACCGAGTTTTCCGCGATACCGTTAACTTTAAGGATTGGTAAAAGTTATATACATCTTTTATGTAACCATCTGAATCTTCGGCGCGCCGCTGCCTCGAATTTACCGCCTCGAGCATGTAGCATTTCCGATAACGCTTCGGTTACTAATATTTATGAGAACATATTTCTCCTATCATAGTTATTCCAGGTCAAAATGGAACACTAACTCTTCTCCCTCGATGACGAGATACTTCCACATTTTCAACGGACACAAAGCTTCTTAAATACTTCCCTTCATTTCTTTTAAGTCGTTTTGACTTCTATCAACCTCCCTTCAATATAGATGAGCGGCGTCTATAGATCGGACGCTTGCGCTTCTTGTCAAGCCCAGTGCACAGAATTGAAGTTTCACTATCGCTTTGTGCGGTAAAATGGATGAAGTAAAGTCTCCGAGATAACTTGGTGGAGTTCTTTAGAGCACGTCAGGATTAACATATTTTCCTGCTTTTGTGACATTGAAACTCCTATTTATTTAGCTGTTTTCACCACCAAGAATTTTGCCACTCAACCTCCTTGGAATTCTCTACCCTATGATCTTTCTGCACTATAAACTTTCTCTCCAGTAGTTAATGTCGGTTTTGTCTTATAAAAAAGTAAGCTAAAGATTTCTTTTCTAGTTGCACAATAATATCTTTTTCTCGTAATGCGGCTCCTACTGTCATATTATATCACTTGTTCTACTACGTCAAGCCCCTACTGTGATGACACGTCATCGGGAGCATTGTCATTTGCATTCGTGTCTAAGAGAAACTCTCAGGCTGGAAACACTAACAAATGAGTGGTACATAGGGACGTTCAGAGCATGCGGATTTTAAGCGGTTCTCCGAGCTGAGTAATTATTGTGCAGACGTTTCATTATCTAGCTAGGCAACATCATCAGTTCGACTTCAGGGGACTGGTTCGCAGTGCCTCGTAAGCGATTTCAATGTCCAAGTGCTAATTGATCGAGTTCTGCTTTGAATGCCAGGCTTAAATGAACTCAGTTTCTTACCGGCTTTTAGCCCTTCCGAGGACACTGAATCGCTCTATGTCGAATTGATGGTTCTCAGCATACATATGCACTGACATCAGGGAGTTCTGATCGTGGTGACGTATGGCTAGGCTGTGTTCGTGTAGCCTTGTGCCAAGCTTTCTCCCAGTCTGTCCCACGTAGTATTTGTCGCATTTCCGGCAGCAGATCTTATAAATCACACCAGTTTCTTCCTCTTTGCTAAGTTTATCTTTCACTTTAAAGAGTTTACTGCGAATGCTTTCCATTGGCTGTTGCGTCATTTTGACTTCAAAAGGCAATAAAAGCCTCGCTGCCATTTCAGAGATATCGTTGATATACGGCCGTGTTGTTCTCTTTTCACCTGTTACATTTGTCGAGGTGTGTTGAGCAACCTTTTGTGATGTAAGGCAGCTTAGAATGAAGTCTTTTGGATAAAAGTTCCGCCTGAACAGATTGAAGAGATGATCTTCTTCTGCCCTTCTCACCTGCGGTGTGCTACAGTGGGTTAGTGCTCGTTTGAAAAGGGTTTGCACGCAGCTGCGTTTGTGGGCTGTCGGATGATTGCTGCCGTAGTTAAGGAGCTGGTCCGCATGCGTAGATTATCGGTAGACTGTTGTTTCCAATCGTTCAGCACCAGTCCGTCGTATGAGAACGTCTAAGAATGGCAACTGCTCGTTGTTCTCTTCCACCCTGGTGAATTGGATGCCATCGAACACACTGTTGATTAGTTCGTGTGTTTCCTCCAATTTGGAACGTTTGAGGATGACGAAGGTGTCGTCTACGTATCGTACCCAAAGTTTTGGTCTCGCGATCGGAAGTGCTATTTGTTCCAGCGCCTGCATCACAGCCTCGGCTATTAGACCAGAGATCGGCGATCCCATTCATGTGCCTCTTATCTGTTCGTAAATTTGGCCATTGAAAGTGAAATGTGTTGTTAGACAGAATTCCAATAACTCCAACATCTGTTTGGGTTCGGGTTAACTGTTTGTGTCAGACGACGCGTGCTCCTCTAGCAGGCGAGTCATTGTTTGTTTCGCCAAGTCCATGTCGATTGAAGGGAAGAAAGCGGTAACATCGAAAGAGACCATTATTTCGTCATGTTCAATGGTTGCGGTTTTAAGTTTCTCAAGGAACTGTTCTGCCGAGTTGATCGAGTGTTCCGATACCGCGATTAAGTGTTTTAGCCGTCTCCAGAGCTCCATTGCAAGCCTGTAATTTGATGCTCCAGGTAACGACAAGATGGGGCGAAGCGGCACTCCGCTTTTGTGTACTTTAGATAAGCCATAGAACCGCGGTATTACCGAGTCTTGTGGTCGCATCCTCTTGTGTTCCAGGTTTGTGATTTTCCCCATTTGTTCCAGTTTTCGCAGAGTGCGTCTGATGTTGCCTTCTAAGCCTTTTGTCGGGTCTTCCTTTATCGGCTGGTATGTGTTGCTATCACTGAGTAGGTGTTGTGCCTTCATCACGTAATCCGATTTGTCCATGATAACAATAAGGCGTCCTTTGTCGGCCGGCAGGATAACAATGCTTTCGTCTTTCTTGATGTTCTCCAGAGCTTTCCGTTCAGCGGCGTTGAATATGTTGGTTTCAGCTTTATGACTGAGAGCCCGGATGATTCTGTGTGTGATCATTTGTTTTGCTTCAGCCGCGATGTTGTACGATTTTAGGGTCGATTCATGTACAGCAAGGAAGTCGATAGCATTGGAGTCCCTAATATTGAATTGCATACCTCGGACAATGACTGATTTTTCCACGTCCGTTAATCCTCTTTTGGATAGGGGTGCATCCACACCCCGAGCTACGGATATTCTCACGTTTATAGCATATCGCACACCTTCAGACATTATTTGGACCAGCTTGATGGGAATTTAAAAGAAGTGAATTAATGGGTCGACAATGTCAGGGTACCTCCGAATAAGCTTGTAGTACTATGAGACATAATCAAGTAAGCTACGTAATTTCAGCGATAACTGCAACCCGCCATGTTTTAACCTGCCAGTCTTATGTGGGTGTCCGAATGCTTTTCCTCGAGGGTGCGAAACCAAGGTATGTCGACTTTTCTTGTGGCGGCATTTTGCTTGTTCTAATTGGAGGTCCACAACGATTAGGCGTGTCATCACTTCCGACAGTTTTATACAATGTTAATCCTTTGTTTACAGGCAAATAATAAGGTCATCCAAGTCATTAAGGCACTCATGTGGAATCAGTAGTTGGAACACATTTTTATTAGGCTTTGCCATCTTGCAGATGCATATAATAGTCAAAAGTGCAGTCTGAAATTCACACAGACCAGACGGTACCAAAAAGGTTGTTTGTGCATAGTCACCCTCATCGACTTCTACCTACCAATCCCCAGAAGGCAAACGGAGATTACAGAAACAGACGGATAAGCCAAGTGAGTTAAAAATTCCTCGATTCTGTGGAACGGATATGTCTCTTTCCTGGTGAGTGCGTTTAGCCATCTAATGTCCTTGCAAAACAGGTATTTTCTGTCACTCAACCTGACAACCACAATCAGAGATGCCCATGAAGTTGTCGGCGGGCACATTATATTTTTCCAACATTTCATTTTAAATTTTTTGTTGCTCACTCTGCCATTGTACTGGAATCCAACTCGGTGGGGTCATAATCGGTCTCGCCGTCCCAAATTCCATCGAATGCTTGACGAAGCTGGTTGGAGCCAAATTTCCAGCTCACCGAGCAAATGCTTCTGTGTAGTCTTGTTTTGTATCCACGAGACTTGTCAACTTCCACTTGTCATCCGATAGACTGAGGAAATATTCCGGGCGCCGCGCGCTATCAGATACATTGTTATACGTAGCAAAAGCGTCTGTACAATCAATTTGAAAATGTTTGCTATTAAAGTATATTATTCAGTGGCCATGCGGAGCTTGTTTAGTTCCAATCTGCATTGTAATCGGTTCAGTAGATTTATCCTAATATACCTCGCAAACGAGGTTTTGTTCGCAACAATGAACGTGTGGCGAAATAAATCGTTCAGCAACTCGACCAGTGCTGTAATCGATTATTGTGTGGTTAGGCTTACTACTTTGGCAGAGATGAAATGGAGATGGGAAGGTGCACATACTCAGTTCAGTTAGATATGATCAAACTTTGCAAGCACACATGTCGATCAATCTATCAAACGGACCTCCGAAATTTAAAGTGCTTTCATCATTACCTAAGTAATATATAACGAACTAATACCTCGCAGTTTTAATACCTTGCTTTACTTCATTACGTTTACCTGCAAACTTGTTTGTCGCGACATCTTTCATAGTTTTGATATGTTGGCGGTTGTGGACAAAATCTTTGGAAATTCGGCTAGCCTGGTTGCTGTTGACCAGAGTATCCGCGGTGCACCAATCTGCCGGATATGCATTCTAGTGGATTATGTCGTGGTGTATAATACCCTCTCACAACACAACAGCAGGATTGCAAATTACTGATTGCGGCATCGACAAATTCTAACCGATGAGTCTTATCGGTCAGGATAGTGCAACTGCAGCTAAAGCCGAGACAATTGCGTTTCTTCTCTATCCAATACCTTTTGTAATACTCACTTTTCTCATACCTCACAGTCATATCGGCAAATGAACGGCTCGTTATTAGTTTCAGATATCGTGCAAATAATGCAGGCATTCTCCTGGTCCTTGTGAACTTTGGTGAAATTTTTCTATCCTTTGGTTGGAGAAAGTTGTGAAACACAGGAATCCCCAAAGTAATTTGAATTTAGCGCTGCTGAACCATTTTTATAACCTATTACATTCCTACACAATATCAAAGGCCGCTATGGAAAATGCTCCAAAAGCAGTGTCCTGCATGGCATCGGGAAGGTATTGAATTTACGCGTTCGCATGTTTAGCCTACATGACAAACGACCTTCAATAATAGAATTTCTCTGTAGCAGGGGATGAAGTGGTATACTGTGTTTGGAAGACTCGATAAATATTTCGAGAATAGAATTGGCTTAATATTGTTTAGCTCCGAACTAGAGTATTCATTCTTCCATGTACCAATCTCATTTGATGTCTTTCGGATTTTGCGATGTGGATCTTGGAAGGGTCGTCACTTTGTAATATCCGAAATATGCATTAAATCATAAACCGAGAATTATCATCTATTTTTCATCGCCTAGACTTTATAAATAGGAATCAGAGTAACCATTAAATGAAGAGCGAAAGAAACGTTAAACGTCCTATACTTGTATTTACCGACATGGGTTGTTGTTAAAAATGTATGGCACCTTTAAATGTAAACGAGTAGGTGACGAAAACGCAAAGACTAAAATACGATAAAAGCACTGTCGGTTTTTACTTTAGCTACCGCTGCCGAATGTTATAGTGGCTTTCGTTGCTAGCACCTATGAGTAACATCATGAGGTTGAACCAGGTAGGATAGAAAGGGCGCACTAAACAGACGAGCCAGATAGCCTAAAACGTCCGTGTAGAGAATTCTTAATCAGTGCTGACTGTCAGCTTGAGTCGACTTGTGACGAATCTTAACAGAAACCGAATACTTTGCCTAATATATTTGCAAGTGTTTAGTAACCTACTGAACAGATTACATCAGAACTCGATTGGTAGGGGGTTAAAAAGGAAGCCCTTTTTACTGGGTGCCAGCTCTCTTTTCGTAAAGTTCATATCAACCAAGATGATTGCGGATGAGCCGCGGGAAGTCGCATTTAGTATCAGTGATGGCGTTCTGCTGTCGTCATCCATGCCTTAATGGCACATATCACTGGTAACTGTTTTTGGTGTTTCTAGCGCCGAATCTTAAAGGATATGGCAAGCACGCGTAACTGACGGATCCCGCTTTGACGAAGTAGCCATTAGAACTGTTTCCTGGATTTGTGGTGTCTGCCTGCGTTAGCCTATCCACAATAAGTTCGCGAATTGCGGCGCCATTACTCTCGTCGTTGCGTTTTACTTTACCGCGCTAAATTCCTATTTATTACAAATATCCGGGAGACCAGAAAATTTATGGCTGTCATAAATAAATAATAGCTGACTTCCACAAAACAATGCAGCCATTGGTATCATCAAGCGTCAATTCATCCCACACCATATTCGTACACAGCAGCAGAATGCTTCCTAGATGATCTTCGCCTACTTGAAGCGGCGTCTGAGGCCTGCAGGCAGTGTTTGTTGGAAAGGTCAGATGGACATCAACTTACATCGAGCATAGGTGCTGCGTCCGCATTGACGTAGCGCGTCATTTCGGTACTTCCAAGTGATCAGTTGTTTATAATGCTTTCGACGAGTAACGCTCCCTCTGAACTGGACAGCCTGTACTGCAGCATTTAAGATGTATGCAAGCTTCTGGCAAATCTTGACGGGATTAAGCCTGTCGGGCCAGATGGTATTCATCCACTGATTCTCAGATCCCTATCGGTCATAACGTCGCCTTCTGTAACTGAGCTTTTTAACAGGTCACTATCTACTGGACCATCACAGGGCGACTAGAAATGCCCAGTAGTATTGCGAATACCAAAAGATGGTAATCCAAACAAATTGGATAACTACCGGCCGATCTGAATCACCGAAGTTTCGGCATAGATGCTCGAGAAGATCGTGAAGAAGAGTCATTTCAGAAAACTTGGTAGACAACCGTTTAATATATTTATGATGATGGAAAACTTTTCGCTTTTGACACAAAAGCTTCATCAGGCGAGGTGAATTATCTTAACGGTGGCATTTTATAGCGATTATGGCTAAACTACATGAAGAGACGAATCCATTTGCAGTTCATCAGTGAATGATTACAGCGGTCAAAGTCAATATGTTTGTGGGTACACTGTAGTTTGTTTGTTTCAGTCAGGGTCAAGTGGGGAAAAGAAATTGCCGGTCCGCGGATAGTTACAGGAGTGGTTAGCAATCTTAACTGAACCGTTGCAAGGAACGTGAACATTGACAGAACTTGGCTTTAGTACTTCGTAATTCGGTGGAGGGTGGGTCGATAGTTCATTCCGATTTGGGATCCAGCCACGGATGCTTATCATGCTGGCCAGAGTAAGACTGGACGCCAGGCACTAGACAGCCCTACTCCTTCTATTCTGTTCACGCAGTTGTTAGCTTTGGTTATTTCTATAGCTTCAGCAATCAGCCTTTGTTTGGCTGATCGTAATCCCTTCCTGATAACCTCCACGTTTTCGAAGTCAATTTTGCGTCCCTTGTTTAGCGCATGCATCGCAACTCCGAATCTCTGAGTAGAGCTACATATTCTAGCTCATCTCGCAGAGGTCGTGATATGTGTCGCCTATGTTCTGAAATCCTTGTACTTAATTCCCTCGATGTTTGGCCTATATAAACTTGTGTACAATCGGTACATGGAAGTTTGTAAATACAGTTAGTTGTTCAATCTAAAGGAATTGAATCCTTTAGTTGCACAAGTGTGGATCGTAGCGTTCGACCCTTCTGGAGAACTACCCTTATCTTCTCGATATTCAGGACTCTCCGAATCGCTTCCGAAATTCCTTCTTTATACGGAATAGCCACTGTCGCTATTCACTCTGTGGTTGTTGTCGCGCGTGGGTTCAGACATTTATGTAGCTGTCGTTTCACCAATCTTTTCGGATATCCGCTAGCTATTAAGTTTTTCATCGCCTCCGTCTGCGCTGCCTTCTTATCTTCTTCCTCCGTGCACAGAGCACTTGCTCTGTGAAATAGTGATGAGGCTATTCCCGCGTACACGTGCTTCGGGTGGCTTGAACTATAGCTAAGTACCCCACCTGTGTCCATTGGTTTGAGATACATCGTGGTTTTTAACGTTTCTTCCTATGTACCAGACAATCAAGGAACGGAAGTGTACCCCTCTGCGACTCAAGTTCCATGGTGAACTTTATCGCATTGTTAATGGAGTTCAAATGGTTTAAAACTTCCTTTATTTATCTCTTTTTATCTTCGCAAAAGTGTCATCCACGTAGCGCCACCATATTTTTAGCGCACCATGGGAATTTGGTAATGCTTTCTTTTCAAACTCTTCCATGTACATATTGGCTAATACGGTGGATATTGGAAGTACCATGGCCAGACCCTGTTCTTGAGTGTACATTCTAGACTGGAATGTGAAATAAGTCATGTCGAGACACAAACCTATCTCCTCGATATGTCTTTGTCCCTGAGTGACATTAGATGCAGCTACACAGAGCGAACTCTACTAGCTGCTTAAAACCAGCATTCCGTAATCAGTACTCAGACAAAACAGGAAATATCAGTCAGATAGTGTGCATATATTCATGATAGATATACCAACATTATTTTCTCTCACCAGAACACTTAAAACAACGGATTACCGGGCACTTGATGGTCATGCAGTCCATCAAAAAATCGGTATAATGAAAACTTGCAGGGCGCGCGTGAACTTTCATTTGACGATAGTCTACGAACTAGGTTTGTGTTTCCGGTAGTATCACGGAACAGCTATGGTGTAAACGAGAGTCGCTTGCGCTTGTGTTATACTAAAGAATGCGAGCGTCACAAATAAGTCTAACAAATAGCGAGGAATACGCAGTAGGTTATTTCACTCAGCAAATATGGGCACAATCGTAGCAGTGAAAGTATGTCCAGTTGACCGACCAATTATTGAGAAAAGCCATGGCTCTACGACCCTGATTAAGAACGAATGAACAGATCTTTTCCTAACAATTAATTTCACTAAGTTTTGAAGCTAGAAGTTCGCTGTCGCAGTTCAGTGGGTACGAAATTTACCACTGCTCGCTCCCGGTTGCCTATTTGAATGTCAATGTGGTCTTCAATGGCACAGCCGCAGGGCACCTACTCCTATTATGTAACCTGGTTGCCTTTCACTGCACACCCACAGCTCCATCCACACACCCAATCTCCAGTGTAAACCCGAAGAAATAATACCGGGTGACATGTGAATTGCAGCCACGGTTTTTCAACAGAACCGGCCCACACTCCTTAGCAGGCACAGCAAGAGTATTTCTGTTTACATATTTTGAGAATTACGCATTCAAAAACTGCACTTGGCGTTGGCTAAAGTGTAGACCGCTCCACACAGGATGGAACATGGACCGTGCATCCCGTCTCCCCATGAACGACTCAGTTTCCTGAAGACATGGAAATATGAGGGCACACCAAATATGAAAGCTATGAATTGCTCATAAATTGCTAGTAGCAATAAGTGATGTGGATCGAAAATGTTCACGAAAAAGACTGCGTGTCAATAAGCACAGGGCAGCTAAATATTGTATTACATATATGTATACCAAAGAAATGCATCCAAAATGACCGGAAAATATCACGTTTGGGGAATGACCGAGGTAATGGAATCCTCGTAATGCTAGCAAGCTTGCTGCACAAACAGTTACCCAGTCTAGCTGTAATTATTCAGAGAGGGTATACTACAAATATCAAAACAGGATATCAAAAATCTGGATTACATTCAAAGGGGACCCAGAATATTGTTAACAAGAAATAATCGATACGTTTAGTCTGTCATGCGCTAAATTTTACTGGCTTCCTTCAGTACGTGCAAAAGAATTCAGTAAACCGCTTGAACTTGCACTAAGGCCTGACGGAATGCAATCTAAGAAATCACAGGGAGTGAATAACTGATAGTAGCATTGCCACCGCCATGTCAATTGCGTTAGTTCACCAGGCCAAGGATGTTTGTCTTGCTATTAATCATCCGGACAAAAACATTAAGGGACTCCAGTTGCTTAATCGTGAAACAGTAATCCAAATCGCTTTGAGGTGTTCCTTCCATAATTTTACATCTGGAAGCAGTCCGTTTTGAATGTTTCAGCTGTTGACAATAAGTATTGTGCCATAAGTTGCTGTTCACCAATCACACGTGTATTGGCCCCCATCTATTTCATGTGAGCGTTTCCTTTAATCTTCTCTTGTCTGAATATCGGCGGCCGGAGAGTAAACGGGAATTGACAATAGCATCACTTGTGCTTGATAATAATCTCTGGTTGTCGTATATTAAATTCATAATTCAAATGTAAATTTGAATAGATAAGTTATGTTTTGACAACCCTTATCTGGGTTTGTCTAGTATAGATTGTACTTGCTATGTGCATGATGAGGATGTGCCTCTTTCTGTCTGGGCATTCAGCAATGTGACGCAATTAATTAGTATAATATCGTGGTGGATATCCGTCTGGAGTGGAGCACCAATTACTAAATTTTCGGTCCACATAATTTTTAGCATGCGAGCTACGTATCTTTCACATCGATGGCGCTACGATACTTTTCCAATGACAGCGTGCGGCAAATTTAACTTCACTGCTCTTCGACGTGCGTAGTTAGTTAGCGCTCATCATGTCTTCCGTCCTAGGGAACGCCAAGATGCGCCGGGCACTTCAAGAAGGCTCAGAG
>CALYDF020009979.1:0-10398 GCA_944474145.2 Dicrocoelium dendriticum
GTGGGCGCACAGATCTGGCCACGGCATGCAAACCAGTTACGGCACACATCGTGTCAACCAGAACAATCAAAGCCTACTGACCTCCCGTTGGGTTTACTGGTGGAAAGCTTCAACCTGCCGAACGTAGCAGTGGACGACTGCAAACAGTCGAGCAAGGAATCCAGAACAAGAACGTCGGAACAGAGTTCTCGGGCGCTTCTGCCAAGGAGGTGGACCGACAGGCAGAGAACACCGTCCCGAAGGCTGCAAGTTAATCCCAGGCTTTCGTCTTATACCTCGGACGATATCTCAGGAGGGGAGTTGTCCGGGAGAAAGTAAGAATTGCCTTGGAAATCCACTATTTTAGCGATTAATCGATTATTAACGATTATCGCATTGATTTCGAACGTTCCGGAATGTTCTGCTTCTGCACGTGATTAAAATCCACCTGAACCCTCGGCAAAAGATATGGGGAACCACTAACCTTGGTAGCTGACCTTTCAATTCTAGAAGTCGGTCAGTAAGAGACCTGTAAATAGAGCCAAGGTCCGCAGTCGTTGTACAGTGTTCGTTGGCGGCGATTAATACGTTACTTTGTCAAGGTCATTGGCGTTTCGCTTTTTCCTTCGGTTGGGCTAGAAGTTTTGTGGAGCAGTAAATTGTTATTTTTTGGAATTGCGTCTAGTGAGAAGACTATGACAGGTCCACTGTCAGATACTACTGTTTTCGGACCACTGATCCGACTGAATACTTCTCTGAGAACTGTAATCGTGGCCGACGTTGATGTGTTCGAAATTTGGAAAATCTTAGGTCCTTTGCTGTATGCATCGATGATAAGTAAGGAGTGCTGTCCTTTGAGTGGTCCTGCAAAACCAGGGTGAAACCTTGACCATGGTTTCGTGGGCATCAAGCGGGAGAACAGTTCGCATTTCCGCGACGATTTTGCTGCTAGAGCACACTTTGAACAGGAACGTGTTAACTCCTCAAGTTGAGAATCCATAACTGGCCAGGACACATAACTCTTCGCTAGAGTATACATCCCGTTGGAGTCAAGATGTCCAGTATGAAATTGATGCAGCAATTTGGATTGAAGTTCCGCTGGGATGACGACAGGTTTACCAAACAGGATACAGTCTTTGATGACCGATAGTGCATTTCGTCTTTGAAACAATTGTTGTAACTGTGCGTCCGAAAATTTTCGTGGCTACTGGGAGTGAGAAAACGTGCTCACCTGTGACAGCAACGGGTCCCGCAAAGTGGCGTTTCGAATCTGACTCAAAGATATTGGGAGCTGGCTTACAGTATCCGAGAGTACACGGTTAACTTCCGGTTCGATTGCAACATTTGCAACGACAGTGTCTTCTGGTTGGTGCTGTTCATCTAACAACCGTGACAGCGCATCAGCCTGAGAAATGTCGCTCGTCGGTCGGTACTTGATGTTGAAATCATACCCCAACAAAGTTGTCGCCCATCTCTGCAGGCGATTGGCCGTATGTATTGGGATTCCCTTCTTCGAACCGAATATAGCAAGCAACTGTTTATGGTCCGTTATTAAGGTAAATTGACGGCCATAAAGCAGTTTGTGGTAATGTTTCACTGCAAACACAATGGCGAGAGCCTCCTTTTCAATTCGGCTATACTTCCTTTCCGCTGCTGTCAGTGAACGAGTAGCATGAGTAACTGGCTTCTCAGGCCTATCTGGGAAAATGTGGGAGATGACCGTTCCAACTCCGTAGCTGGATGCATCCGATGCCACTACAAGTGACAGCTTTGGATCGTTGTGCGTTATCATTATTTTTGAACTTAGTGATGACTTGATCCTGTCGAAGGATTCCTGACATTCGGTAGTCCAGACCCATAGAATGTCCTTCACCAGCAAACGGTTTAATGGTCCGCGTAGGTCGTGCATGGACGGCAGGTAGGTACTGTAATAACTCACCATACCCATGAATGATCTCAACGTAGCTACATCCTTGGGCGGAGGCATTTCTTTGATCGCGTTGATGTTTGATGGATCGGGTCTTCGTCAGTTGTGGTCAATGATAAAGCCAAGGTATTTAATGGAGGTCATGGAAAACTCACACTAGCCCATTCTTAGAGGAAAACCATATTTGCTTTATCCTGTCAAGCACAAATTCTGTTCGTTGGTGCAGTTCTTCCTGATCAGATCCCATGATAATGACATCATCCAGGTATGCAGCGGCATATGGTATTCTCTGTAGCATCGTATCCATGATCTGCTGAAAGATTGCCGGGGCCGACTTAACACCAAATGGTAAGCGTGTATACTGGAATAGCCCACTGTGAGTATTAAGCGTTAGCAACTCACGCGATTCCTCCGACATTTCAATCTGGAAATATGCGTCTTAGACGTTCAATTTGGCAAAACACGCCATCATTCAGACGTGCAAAAAGGTCTTCAGGGAGGGGTAGAGGGTACTTGTGATCTTCTAAGACGGCATTCAGGCCAGTAGAGTAACCTGCACATAAGCGGATCTTTCCGTTTGGTTTCTTGACAATCACAATGGGGGCTGCCTATGAAAAGTAATTGGTCGGTTTGATAACTCCGGCTGACTGTAGTCTGTCAAGTTCTTGGTCAACGATTGAAACCACTGCATATGGAACCGGTGTCTTCGGTCGGAAGACTGGCTTTGCGTCTGGCCGTAGGGATAAACTGGCCTTGGTTTTGGTGCACAATCCCAGACCATCCTGAAACACCTGCGGATATTTTCTCTGTAAAGACTCCGTCCACTCTGCAGATGCGTCGCTTACTTTGTTGCACACGGAATTCAAGGGAATATCAAGCAGTTTCATATTGTCATTCCAGTCGAGACCGAGTAAGTTCAGATCAGGATGTCTTGTTAGGTAGCATACCCCTTTGAATTAGCAAACTTTGAACATTACAGGGCAATAAATTTCACCGGCCAAGTAAGGCGGTCCTCCTGAAGCATTAGTTTCAATAAGAGTTGTTCTTGGAACAGGTGACTCAACGATTTCCTTCCAAGTTTCCTCGGATAAGACCGTGATGTCCGAGACAGTGCCAACTTGGAAGCGTACGGGCACTCGGTTCACAACCACTGTTACGAATTTTCTGCGTTTTGCGGCCGCCGTATCGAAGGTAGCAAAGACAGGATAAAGTTGAGATTGTTGTTTTGTTAAAGATGTGGGTACAAAGTTTTTGGAAGGTGTGGTGTAGACGTTCTTGTGGAAATGGTTGCACGGTAATGATCCTCCTTGTGACCCCGTTTGTTGCATTTCTGACAAAGATGCTTCTTGAACGGGCAGAATTTGACGAAGTGCCATTCAGCATATTGCCAGCATGCGGATGGTGGTCTGTTTGACTTTACTGAGTTTTGGACCGTTGCTGGAATGCCGGGCTGGTTTGATACCGCCAACAGATCCACGGGACATAGACTATGGCCTTGGGCAATCATGCTCGTGTTGTGCTTTAAATTGGTTAACTTCTGGCATTCGGAAGTGATGGGCTGTCCTGCTCAATTTTAAGCAGCCTCATGTGCCCTTCTACATCCTCGGGTGCCAGCAGGCAACAAACGAAAATTAAGGGCTTGAACTGGTTGTCTGTCATTTCTTTTAGCCTGGAACGCTCGCAATGACGATACTCGCTTAAGTTACGAAATCGTCTGACGCGCACTTAACGAGCTGCATGCAGCTGTATCGGACGGTGAATAAGGAAGACTGTTCATCATAAATGTCATTTAATTGAGATAACAGTTGGTTAAAGGTAAAATCTTTGGGGCAATTTGGCAAAATAGAATTGAGAAATTCAGGTACTTCATCATCGCCACTCCAACCAGCAGGCTTAGGCTAGTCTGAAAAAGCATCAGACGCCAGCATTTCGACCCTATGGGTCTCGTCAGTGGTGCGCCTCCCAGCGGACCTCTGTCTAGTTCCGCCCCATGACTTCAGGATGGCAGCAGCTAGTGCCACTTCGCCATGGGTGACAGCCGCGGACCTGCGTGATTGACAGTTGACTATGATATAGTCCGGTTCATCTTCCACTGCCATGCCAGTTACGAACTGTGCAGCGGACAATGGCTAGCCTCACGAGCTAGGGCTTTCCGCATAGCGCCAATGCACCGCATAGGACTTCGAAGCTATACGGACAGATTTTATGGTACTAATGAATTAGCTGAATTATGCCAAAAGCCTCACTACTCATCAGGAAAATTGAGAAACTTGTCATGCTCCCTGGTTCCCAGTTTTCGCAAAAGCAATCTGCACTTCCATCCATCGTCAGCATCAACGAATTCGGACTGGAAAACATCTTTGCATTTTCCGAACCAAAATTTGAAGGTTAGGCCGGCATCCGAGTCATACTGAAACTCACAAACGCTGTTCGCGACCGCATCTGCTGTTGAGTGCTGTTGTTCATCGTTTGGTCTTGCTAGAACCGCAAAACGCTGAAAAAAGTTTCGAGCAATCGTGTCTGGTTTTCTTCAAATTGCTTCTGTTGATGTTGAAGCATTGCGGTAAGCTGCTCCTAACACCGAGTCCCACTGGGATCCGTCTGACGCCAGTCACGTGCACCCTTGGTAGACTCGGAGTAATCCATGCCTTCTTCGGCAGTAATGTATTATGAATCTGTGCTGCGGCCACCTGCAGGTGGAGGCTGGACAGTTTGCACCATTTTGACCAGAAGCTGTCTTGTTTGAGGCGGGCAGTAGCAAGCGATCAAACCGAGAGGAACAAAGTGTGGTGTTCATGGTGTATGCAGATAAAGTTAGTTATAACCCGCAGATGTCTCCTATGTCTGAGTCTGAAGGAAGAGAACCACCGATCTGTGCCAATATCTGGAAACAAGTATAGGGTGAAGAGTGAACAGCATTCAGATTAGCGGACAGCGAACTTAGCTCCTGCTAATAGACCAGTTGTTCACCCTACAAATAATGTGTCAACTATACGCCGTAACGGCGCTTCGCTGTCGCGCGACCACCACCAGTCGCGTGTGGGCTGAATATACCGCGAGGACGCCCACCCCTACGCGGATTCGAACCGGTGACCTTCTGGCGCGCAGACCACTCGGCTAGCGGCCGACGTCCTTTTTTCAAGCTTTGATATTTATGAAAAATATAAAAATAGATCCATTTGAGTAAGGGCCGGCCCGTAGCCTAAAGGTAACCAGCTTGACTTGTAAGCTGACTGCGCGGGTTCGCAGTAGCCTTAACCAACGTGCGACCGGTGGTGGCTACGCTGCAGTGAAGCGACAGTACCGCATACCACCGTACTGCGGATGCCTCTCTCTCCTCTCTATTGAAAAGGGAACTGTTGATGCAATTAAGCGAGGGTTCTGATTTCAGATAGATTTGTGAACAATCAGTTAGTTTATTTGATTGAAAACGTTTCGCTTTTGGCAGAAAAGCTTCGTCAGGCCATGTGAATTTGTAAATGAGGGTTCATCGCAGTAAATCCCTAGTCAGATAGATCTCCACACGTTTGAAAAGCATCTGACGGTCGTTTCACTCAACTGGGACTTATCAGTAGTGCGCATCCATGGGCTCCATCAGGGAGCGAATCCAAGACATCAGCGGTTTGTGCCACTAGCGTGCAGCTTATGCCACCAGCCCATGTGGGGATCTTAATTAGGCGAAGGACAGTGAATATTTAGCATCTGCGTAAACCGACTTAATTTATTCATTCTTGGTTACCAAGCTAAGAGACTACTCTGAGCACCCCCACCTAATGCTCCCATGTGCACGTCGCTCAGATTAGTGGGCGTCCACCGATACAGACAACAATGATCGAAGGTCTGAAGATGTTTGAAATAACCAGACCAAAGGGGCCCAATTACCCTACCGTAGAAAAGGAGATCACGATCATGACCCGGTATGTGCGACCTCTACTATAAAAGGAAAACCCTTTCTGGTAACAAAAGTGAAACAGATTCGTGACAGTTCTGATATTCGTAATAAGTGATCTCGAGTAAAGTAAAAAGAAAAATTGAGTCAAATGCGACGGTGAAATTGGAGAATGCAGCTAGAATATGCAGCGGCTCGTGTGTCAGCGGCCACAGCAAGTAGCGCCATCTCATGGAAGTCCTGTTTTGTTGTGATGCAGAAAGGAAGTCGGTAATTTGGTAATTCGTGTTGGTAAGCGTCACTGTAGTTGATTCGCTCCAGCTATATGAGCCAGTCACTTTTCCATGTCACATGAGATGATTACATCAGGTGTCTGACTGATAGAAGACGTTGACAAGTTGGCTAAGAATGGTCGTAAGAGGTTCAAGACAAATCACAGACACAACACTGGAAAGGTTTTAGTTCGAACTATTCGGTAAAAAGTAATTCATGTAGGAAATGAGATATATCTCCGTTAGTAAAACGGAGGCAACGTAGGAGAAAAGCAAGATACAAACAAGTGATCGAAATTCGAGTTTCTCAAGCAGTCACACGAAGTGGCATTCATCCAGTCGCTCACCTGAGACTCAAAATGGACGCTCAGAGAATCGAAAAGCGTATGAATGATGAAGCGAGAGAGCCTTTAAAAAACTATTCAGCAGGTAGGGTTTAACCCTTTGTGTCCTGGCGGTACTTATAAGTACCACTTTGATCAAATCTTATTATTGCTTAAATGCAAGGGTTAATCATGCCGGCACTCGAGAGGATACGCCTTCTGTCAGCAATTAGGTGAGGGCCAGGACCCCGATACTTTGCTCTAAGGTGTGTGGAGTAAAATTTTATGGTTAAAGGCGGGCGTGGTCGAAAATTGGTTTCAGAGAACTTAGAGTGGTTGATCTATTTGTTAAAATTTAGTTGGTTTTGTTGTACCTTGACAGCCCAATAATTTCTAGTTGTTTTTGTAGTGGACATGCCATGATTCGGTGTATTTATTTCACGAGTTTAAGCGTAATCCGCACTGTACTGATCCAACACTGATGTTTGTAACAGAAAGTACCGCCAGGCCTCAAGCGCATAATAATAATTAGAGCACAACAACGATGGAGTGATGCGCAATATTTAGTGATTTGATCAATTTATTCTTGTAACAGAAAGTAATTTATTTAACAGTCATTATTATTTTCATTTTTACTATTGCGTATACATCGCTTGCGATGTGAGTGTTTACTGAAACCTTTATTTGATGTTAGTAATGGTGTCTAGCAGATATGGGTGATTAAGTTTATGAGTTTGAAGTGTATCAAGGCATATCACAGGATACTCCTAAATCTTAAGCAGATTTTGATTGGAGGGAAGTGTTGTGGACAGACTCACCCAAACTTTAAAAGGAGGTGGTTATATTGTGGTAATAGATAATTAGTTCACGGCTGTGGAACTAATTGATCATCTGAAGGCGAACAACATTTTTGCCTGTGGAACTGTCTGTTCCAACAGAAAATATCTTCCTAAACTTTAAGAAAACAAGGAGATGAAGAGAGGTGATTTTGATTATCGTTTTACATATCATGGAATTTGTTCTTCAAGTGGACAGACAACACGTATGCCCATATATTGTCCAATTACCATGGAAGTGAATCCATTAATGTGAGGCGTAACGAGCGGATTGGAACAATGGCCGACGTGGTGGCAGGTAACATGGTACAAGCTAACAATTCAGTCATGGGCGGAGTGGAAAAAGTAGATACGCTGCGCTCAATATATGAATATGATAGGAAATCGAAAATGATGGAAATGGCGTAGGGGACAAATTGCTGAATCAAAGACTCCAGGTAAAGTCCAGTTGCTCCGCTGTCTCGTGAGTCAGAAGTTGAGTCGAAGATTAAAGTTGGCTACCATGTGATAAAACCGCTTTTGAAAATGGGAAGGTGGTGATTGTCATCCGTAAAGCACGTTCGACAACAGGCACTTTATTTCAAAATGTATCAAACAGATTATTTTGGTAACTTACCACAGCAAAGACTACGGCGACGGCAGAAGTAGAGGAGTGCCCAGAGAGGAATGAGACGCTAGGGGCGAACAACGCGGGAAACAGTGATAATTGTGTACCATAGAAAAAGAGTTCCGGCTCAAGCACACGACAATCGAGGCTTTTAACAGATGCAAATCATCTCGAATGCTGTGAAACGACCGTCATAAAATGAGGAAAACAGCCGAGGTATAAAAGTCATGTGTGGGCGGCGACACCATATTCATAAACGGTAGAATTACCGAACGATACGATAGTCGGATATTGGAATATGACTCTACATCACTATAACCGACATCCGCGCCATCTGTTTGCTTAAGCCTCCTTATTTTTTCATGTACCGGCGCCAGCAATTTCATCCCGAACCCATCTGCCACACATGCTAGCATCCATATATGTGCATCCATATATTCAAGCAACCTGCCCCATCTACGTGTCGTTTGTTCGTTCAGACCTTAACACACACACACACACACCCTATGATACACAGTCCCCCGTCGCTTGAAGTCACTCTTCAGTGTTGTACAGTGGCTAAGTCATTATATACGATTCTGTTGCTAAATATAAGTCTGTGTGATTTCCCATGACCACGCGGGTCACTGTGATCTACCTGTGCAGTCACAAGTACAGTGATATTCACTCTCATTGTGTGCCTTATGAAGACGTTCGTTTCCGTACCGAGTGGATAATGTTGAGGTTTTCCATATCGAATTTTGATATGCATTCGAATAACGACGTAGTTGGCTTTCGGCCTTGTTTTGGCCTGAACCGGGATTTTTACGCGCTGCTCAAAGCCTAGGTAAATTTATCGTTACAGAAGTTGTGACTGAAAATGTCCAGATGTAAAGGAATATAGCATAAAATACTTATCTATACTGGAGGGAAGTATAATCCATATTATAAAAATTATTGGAGAAAAGGGATGCGATAAACAGGTCGTGTAGATGGAAAAGTCGGACATATGTGGTTGCCGAATTTTAAGGTCAAGTAAACGCAATTAACGCTCAAACTGCAGCTGAAAAAGGCAGAATTAACACGCCAGAACTTTGTTATTATGTAATCCCCAGTAGCTGCATAGTGAATGAGAAACTACGATGCCATTCACACCTCATCAAGCTAGAGCAAGTAACAAGCTCGTAAAAGCCAAAAATTTGAACGGTCAGAAATACTGTGCAAGTCAAAGTCCATAACATTCTTGATAGATTACGCCTCCAGATGTATGTCAGCACAAAAATAATAGTGTATCGAACGGACATCACGCAATTTTCAGAATAAACGGAGCTGGTCAACGAAGCAAGTAACGATAAAGTCCGAAGAGTGTGTGGGGACTAAGAAGCTGGTTGACGTGCCACTAAATCAGGTAAGTTTCAAATTTGTCTACACGGACAGCAGATCGGCACTACACATGATCTTACTAGGTGTTTTATTCGTAGTTGTACTCCCAGATGCGGGCCGTACCGACAAGCTATCGACTATTCCTATTGGATGATTGCAATTATAAGTGTCAGACGTGAAATCACAGTGTGAATAAACGTGTTCGGGCCGCATAGTCAAATGAATAGGAACAGTGACCACTTGCTCGTACCATGTGCTCCTCATGATATGACAAGTAGCGGTTTTGGCAAATCCATATTAACTAAGTAACAAACAGTGGATCACTCTCGAAAGAACGAGATACACCAATAAAGGCATGATCCAATAGGCACCGCAAGCATGGCAAAATCGAAGTAGTACAATTAAATGATTACAAGCAAGGCCGGAAACTGTGCACAGGTTGTACATTGAGACATGCTACTGAATAAGGGCAGAAGACCACTGAAATTAAAGTAAAAGGTGGTGCTGGTGCGTGAAAAACTCAGTGAATTACTGTGACAGCAATAGCCAAGAGTTGGTGAGCGAACGGTATTGTGTTATCTAGTGTTCAGTGGGAGTAGAAACCCAAGGAAATGCTTGATACAAATGCCTCTGAATGAAAAATGCAATACTCTGGATAATACTGTAAAGGAATTCCGTCGGTCATGTTGCATAGGGAAGTTTGCAGTATGAGGTGTAATCAGGCACGAAAGGGAGCCGAAGTGAGTTCTTAACAGCAGTGAGAGTAGATGGAGATGATAGTGGATAAGTATGAATGAAGAGAACAAGATAAGGTTAGATTTTTCTGCTGTCCACGATAATCCATCTCATTTTTCGGGATGACTCCAGGTAAGAAAAGTGCGACAGTGCACGGAAAATAGTGAAAAGTTCATCAAAGTACGGAAAATGGACAAAGCTCTAGAGAAAGTAGGTTATGTGCTGCATAATCCATCAATAACCATGTGAGATGCCTATGTACAGTGAATAGGTACAAGTTTACGCCGTCCGCGAGTAGTTAGACAGCAGAGTTGATATATGAATAGGGTAATAATAATAATAATATAATAATAATAATAATAATAAGGTGTCGACTGTACGCCATAATGGCGCTTCGATGCCGCGTGACCACCACCAGTCGCGCGCGGGCTGAGTATACCGCGAGGACACCCACCCCTAGGAGCATTC
>CALYDF020009980.1:0-10355 GCA_944474145.2 Dicrocoelium dendriticum
GTGATTATGCAATATCCAGTCATTAGAACACCAGCTATTTCTAGCGATACTGCGAGTTGACACGCAAGACATGACCGGACGGGTTGTGACGATCAAGGGCAACTTAGATCCAATGTTAAATGCCTAAACTCAGTTGGCCAGATTATGACAATCGCAGCGTTAAAATTACAAAATACAAGCTGATAGCACAGTTCAGGCTGCCGCCGATTGATTTCATTTGCTTTTGTCGTGGTCAATATGTGCTTTCTGAATGGTTTTGGACTGCATTTTGATGCAATCTAAAAAATTATTTTAGCTTCCATCGTTTTTATCAGGTGTCCACTGCTTATTAGATGTTCCAGGATGGAGGTGTGTACATTCCTATTCTCACCCCATTGTTTTGAGGCGTGACGGCATTCATCTACCCGCTTTAACAGATATCTGGCCTTAGGTCTGAGGTACCTTGCACATTATGTGAACTGAAGTAGAATGAATGATTTGGGCTACGGCAGAATACTCTCTTTTATGTGTTAGATAATAGGCGGAACGGTTTGGGTGCGAATGCAGTGTCTAGCCTCCAGACAAGTTTGGCTCACTAAGAAAGTATTTTCTTTCTCACGGCATTGCAAGGTATGTACCCTTTGAAAACAAACGCAAGGAAATCGTCCTCTTATCTAGCAGTTTCGTTTTACTTCAGTCTTGAATCAAATCAAGGCATAACTTTTTGATGAAAGCAATGGGGTACCAGTTGTTTTCCAGTGTCCTGAGTATGAAATCCTTTTCAGCTTCCAGGTTCACTGGGATGCAGGTCATCGTGGCCCGGTAGTACGGAAAACCCACAAAATTTTGTTTGTACTTCTTCGGTACTGCACTGAGAAGGTGTGTGTACTGACCTATCCAGGTCGACTTTTGGAAGACCTTTTGCTCAAACGATCCATCATCTCATCGTCGTCGTGAAGCATCCAAGAAGAATGAATTCCTACCCTCTTCCATTCCACAGGTACCTTGTAACCTTGGCTGAGTGTTGTTAGATTGGTGCATCAGAATGAATTGATCTGTGTGAGAGTTATACACGATGAACGTTTCTTGTTGGCAGTAAGCAAATGGGTTTTAGTTTATGTATAGATTTGCGTCCAACCTTTCAAGCAAAATAACTGCAACGAAATTAATCCACCGCAACAACGTCCATCTTTGGATAATATCTTTTCTAAAATTAAACTGTGTGTTATTCGTGCGATAATCAGTGCTAATCAGATAAATTTAACCCTTTTCAACAATTAGGCATTCATGAACAGAGAATGGAAAGCAACGTTGAAGTTAAAGTTTGACCACGCGAAATTTATAAATTTCTGTAAGAGGCAGCCATAAAGCGTACAGGATTTCTCACCAAAAATAAGCCATGACTCAAACAAATACTTTCGTCAGAAAAGCATGCCCCAGCATCAGATTGTTCTCAGATACCGAAGCAAACGATAATCATGAATTCCGATTTAGCAGTGGTTGGCAATCCGACTGACGGTGGTTATTTCTGTAGTAGAATGTTAGCGGGGACATGTTTGTTGAGGATACCTAACAAAGACTGAACAAGAGTTTGGGTGAGGAGCAGACGGTAATTAACCAAATTTTAGCATATCTAATTTTCTAGTGAGGTGTGTTAAATTACCGAGAGTGCGGAGTTGGAGCTCTGAGATGTTATTACAATTTACTGCTGCACCAGTTCATCGCAACGTACTCAAACGTATTCCACGTATTGCTATATCTGTGCTGTAGTATCCTTCAACGACAGGTTTGCAATGCTTCTCTACTATGGACAAACATTTATATTCACCCATGACATATGGTTAGCAGAGAATATGACAACATCTGTTTCCAAGAGTTAGGTGTGGTAATGGCGAATAATATGAAAAAGTAAACAAACACAATATATTAATTTGTGGGAAAAAAGAGGTCAGTCTAATTTTTGCGGAGCAACTAAGGCAAAAATATCCAGCGCGGCACCGAAACCGAACAAGGATATTTGCGTGAAAGGGTATTTGCGTGAACCCCAAAAACCACGCGATTTTTCTCCCCAACTTATACATAGTGGACTGTCTTCAATAAAGTAAAAATGTGTGAAACCATTTGGTTGGAGAGAAAACCTACATTCAATCCCTTTCATGACAAACCCATAGTGTCCTGCCTATTTCCTTCATCTGCATTAAGAATAGTGACAATGTCCCAGGAAATTAGTCGCAACGGAATTCCACGCCTAAACAGAGCTGAAGATCGACTCGAAAGGAGCGCGGTTCCAAATATAGCCAAAACAAAAAAAGAATTCCGCAGGAGTATTTTGAGGTGCAACTCAACCCGGAAGCGTCACCAAGTGTAAATGTATTGGGGTAAGTAGGATGGCCAATTGAATACTGGGAAAATGCGCCTCAGCAAATGAACACAGCGGCTGATCGTTGCGGGCTGAGAGCCAGTCCTCGGGCTTACGGACTCAGGCAATCGATATCACATACTTGACAGGAGCCGCTCATATACCACTAAGAGTAGTGCCGCATTTAGATGCCAACCGTTTGTTTCTCCGCTACTCAGAGTCCAATCCCGTTCGTTTCCAACTGAGGGAACAAAATAACAAAGAACTTGATTGTTTAGATTGCAGTGTATTTTAAGTAAACCGACACTGTATTATAAGATACTCTGAAAAATATGCGAACTTGAGGCACGCAGAAGAAGCAGCTACTGTAAGCGTTAAATTCGCTTTGGGCTCGAGTGATGCGTAAAAACTCTCGGGTCAAACCCAGAAAGCAAACTGCGACCTTAACTATGATAACCTTGAAACAGAATTGAAATGCATGTTGCGTATACCTCAACAGTATCCGTTTATTCCCAAAACAAACGGCTCTTGACAAGGCACAGATGCGGGGCAAATAACCTCAATTGCCACCGTAAACTGGATCAGGCAATACAGATTTTATGAACGCAATTGGCTAGGCCCTTTTAACGAGTCCAATAACCCAACGCGATTGGTTTGCTTCATGTCGTATAGAATGATGTGCAATGTGTCTCGAAGAAAATGGTGATGAACCACAGGGTATAAACCACTGTGACAGGGAAATGGCACAAATCAGTATGTGGTGGGACACCTGGAAACCATACACAGTAAGGACGCAATCGTATCTACCAGCGGGGATTGGAATCAAACCACGCAGACAAGGATAGGAAAACAATGAATGGCCCAATAGTCTGATGGGACAGATGTCAGATAAAGTTTTCTGGTGCAAATCTCGATATATATGGTGCGAGTTGCAAAGAAAACATGGAGCACTTCATTACTCGCATGGGGTAGCAATGTAATGGGTATGCGGAGCCTCAGCTGGTGACGCGGTTGGTGTGGTTATCTGGTTGATGGCCCTGACAGGCAGGCTGCCTTTTTCATGGTAATTTTGCAGCTTAGAGCTACGATGTCACATATGCCCGATGTACTCAGTTATAACCTAAGAGGTTACATTGATGCCCAGTCCCTAGCTGGTACATCGAACCAACCACTTTCGTGACATGTCGCAGAGTTTAATTCGCTGTTCAAGCAACATACACGAAGCTACTAAAGGCATTACACAGCCAGCTTTATTAGTAAGTGAAACAAGCCTTTACTTTTATGTGCCTCGCTTAGACAGCCTACAGGAGCAGTTGCAGCCCTAGGACAGGCGTAAAAATTTGATAAACAGAAACCGAATAGCCAACATAAATAAATTGGTTCTGCTGTCCCCAAAGTTGGAAAATATATTTGATGTCTTTGTAGAGCAGTTGGCCAATCAATGCATTCGGTTCCAAAATTTCACAATGGGTTTATTGGCGGTGTTAGGAAAAACATCGACACTCAACCGATTACCAATTCCAATTCGCGTCACTGACCCGACAGTCACAGTATTCAACGTCGAAGCGCAATGGACTTCGATCGATAAATATACTCCTACAGTCAACGTCTCAACAGTCCTTCAGCGCCAACACAAGCAGCGACGTCCGGATCTCTTCAACACAAACTATCTTCTGGCATCGACCAATAAGATGTAGGCCGGGCTCATGCTTAGACAAATGAAAGATGCGACAGATGTGAAGTCTCGATACCCGCAAGACTCATTTTATTTCTTTTCAGCATCAATTTCACCGACATCTTGTATCAATTCCGCAACTGGATTCACATTCATCATGGGCAATTTCGTTATACTCAGTGGAGCCAAGGATCACACCCATATCGTTCGTGTATCCCGTTTAACTTTAAGTTTACTCTACTGTCAACCAAATAGTATCCAGAGGTAATCAGAGCAAAGCGAATACTTACAATGCAATTGGTATATGCTAAACTAGGTGAGGCACGGCCCAGCTAAGCTGTTCCCATCGTAAGAGACAAAAGAAACGCCGTATGGTTTTACAAAATGACTGTAGAAAAGCACTTATGGTTACAATTTCATTGATTCCTACGCATTTGCTTTCTTTTCAAAATTTGTCGGAATCCCCGACAATTACAAAACGTTCAGATACATTTAGGCGGATGGTTGAAAAAAGAAGGCAAAATAATAAATTTTTGGGAGTTGAGTGACAAAATGTACACGCAACATGTAATTTAACGTCCACAACATCGGTATATAAAAGTAATTAGTGAACGTGATAACATGATAACACGACAAACAATTAAACTGAGAACTGCCTCCATGTTTAAACATAACTCTATGCGTATGACGCCGGTGTCTTTTTATCTGGAAGATCAATGTCAAAAAGCTAATAACTGAACACATTACTGAATAGCACGTCCCAACCAACAGAGACGAAGGAATAAGTCAATATCTTCATGAAGCATGCAAGTGGGATAATTCCACTCGCGCTTCCAGCTGTAAGTCATTCTTCAAACCCAGCTGCTAATTCTGTTGGAGGTACTGCGGCTAGCCTCGTCTTGGCGTTTATAGTTTATACGGTGCTGCAACATGATCAAACTTCCGCTTCATGATTCAGCGTAGCATTACAGGTTAAAAATTGTATTTTTACCCATGCTGCAGCATTCAAAGGTGACCAACGGGGTAAAAACTCATCCGGAGACCTGGAGAGGAGACTAAGTTATCTGTACTAGAGATAAGACTAATCATTACACGACTACTACAAAAGCGCACCACAAATAATGGAAATTATTTGTGTCACAAACAACTCACAGCAAATTTTTTTTAGTATATTGACCATATTCAGTATTGAGAGACTCCTGCTGGGTAAAGGCCACTGCATCCAAACTCAAACTCTAGAAACAATAATAAACCTTGTCGACCGAACTGACGCATTGGTGCAGCAAGCTCGTACAGCCTAGTTCTATCGCCACGCAGAGTGGGTCAACTGTCCGGTCCCACCATGCAAACGGGAGTCATATGTTTACTCTGACGCTTAAAATAATCATCAACAGGACATTGGAAATATATAAACACCCCGTTCAAATTCAGAAGCAATAATTTCATTTTTGTAATGGTCACTTTGTCGCTCGAGAAGGTACTATTCTGCCTAGAGTAATGAGGCTTTTCAGTGCGACGGCAACATGCTGCGCCACAGCAGCGCAGCACATTGAATAGATGATTGATGTAAAGTTCAAGCTCTTGGATCGTCCTCGAAACATGTTTCGTTACTTCTTGAAATGATAGAACTTCGCTAGCTTCAAGAGATTTATTAATCACTACTACAACATGCCTGCTGATTCTACTTGCAACGAGCTGCGCAACAATAACTACTGGTTGATCAAACACTGTTTTTCATTTGATCGCAAAACTTGGCACTTTTGACCCGCTTCGTAATCGGTGACTGTTACCCATCCTGGTAACCATCTTAAAGTATTCCAGATAGGTTGCATTACTGGTCACTGGAAGGTTGGAGGCACTGTGTCCACTTGATAGGTAAATGGATCAGAAATAATTCACCTGTGAAGGAGAGTGGTTCGTTGGGACAAACAATTCCACTGTACATATAGCTGATCACTACTGTGGCTTGTTTATCCGTCTCAACGAATTGCACGTACTGGATTCTTCAATCGGGACATCAAAACGAAATGGTCAATATGACGATTAAAGAATTAGGAAGGCTGAGTTCGTCCGGCATTGACGAAGCTTCCCACAATTGTTGTCAAGGGATTAATTACCCATTTTCTATGCTTCTAGGTGAAGAATGTGCTTGAGTTTTACAACCAGTCCTTATTTAATATTCGTCAAGGAACCAGCTTCATAACTGTCACCTCCAACGCTAAAGCATTTACTCTTCTCCGAAACATACTTAAATATGCATATTTATATATATTTATGGTTTATTAAGTACAGCAACTATATATATATGTATATATATGCAAGCGTTTAGCGACTTCATTGGGGTGATCAAAATGAGAAACACATGAGCAAATAGTAAAATATGGAGATAAAATGGAAAATAATTTTTGGGTATTGGAGCACTTGACGTGTCTTATGGATCGCGACATGTACTCTCAGCTGTAGCCTCGAGTGCTTTTCAAATCAACCGCGGCCATTCTAATCATTGGAACCGTATCCGCAGTGGAGCGTTTCGCTGTAGCTCACTCCCATCACCGCACTCCACAATGCATTTCGTCCTTATTTGGACTAATCAGATTAGGATAACCTGATCCGGGTGTGGGACTAGGCGCAAAGTGATTCCAATTGGCTGAGTCATAAACATAAGTGGAAAAGCGTACCTTGAGATGGAAAACGAGAGATAGGAAAGAAGAGTCTTGCAGTAAGTGCGCCACTGCGTGCAGCGCTTGGCAATATAAATTATCGTTTGCAAACAGGTACTCATGGATCATAAGCACGGGGATGACAAGGCATGTCTGGCTGTAATCACTGAACCCGAGGAAGTCAATAGACTTAATCTACAATGCTTTCTATAAAACGCTGGTGGGGTGAGCGATGAGACCTTCTTACAATCCTTGAGGATGTGTAGAGTTGGTGGCACACTGCACTAGTGGAGCAGCGATTCATTTACTGAGGCAAAGTGGAGGGTGTCAACAGATAATTCGCTAACCGGATGGTATCTACCCACTCCGACATTCAGTACTGGAACTCACCTTTTTCCAGATGTACAGTAGCTACTGTTTGAAACCTGGGAATTCGGTACACTCGCAGCTTCAACTTATCCGAACAAATCCTAGATTAATTAGCGAAAGTGAAACAACTAATAGTTACATCTCTGGGTCATTTTCATCATCCCAAATATCAGAAAACTCATAATCAAAGTGCGACGCCATCTAGAGTTCTGTAACTCAAAGGTTGTCACCTAACCAAAGTAGATGCCATTGCTTTAGAAAAAGTCTAATAGTGTTAGGAGGAGCAATGCACATATATTTCCATTTCTGATATGGAATGATAGAGATTTACATTAAAGTGAACCGAGGTCTCAATAGAGTTTGCACGTCGTAACCCAACCACATAGCAGGTACCCCAAATGCAACGTTGAAATCCTTTCCGCTGTGCCAAATGTTACTCGCCGATCTCAGTAGCTTGGTATTCAGGACCTCAGCCGTGAATTAGTAGGCACTGATTTCTACCCTAGCTCAGGCTATCGCCACTTGAGGAGTCCAACCAAGGACGAAAGTGTAGTCGTGGTATGCACTGTTGGGTGGAGAAACAGAAAAATATTTTCTTTTCGGGTACAGTCTTCGCGATCGGAATGACAGAGGTTTACCTCAAAGTGAGCCGAGTTCTGAATAGAGGTTGTGTGCCTCGACCCTACCACAGCGCGTTCCCCAAAAACAACTTTGATGTCCAGCGCTCATGTACAAAAAATGTTCATGAGGCTCCCATCAACGCTGAACTATGTGGAACGATGCTTATATCGGCAGCTTGACTCACTGTGGCTTCGACGCTGAAAGTAATCTTACTCTCTACAACATAGTATACTCACGAGTCTTCTCATGCCAATCCATACGTCATTTATTGACCAGTATAATGGTGGTAATAGGCGTATGTGTACTTTAACCGTTCAACTCTACATCCAAAACCTTCCGTGAAGGACCTAAACGTACACACAGGCTGCGTCCGTGAGCAACACAAACAGGTTATGTGGAAAAAGACTTCGCGTACTTTGAGTGCTCAAAGACAATTATGCATTTGTTCTGGAAATTATTCCTTGCATCTTATCTTCCACCGTATTATCAATTCATGAGTACGGCTCAATTGCCTATTGTCCGATCAATCCTTGGCGAGGTACAGAAACTTGATTGTGTTCCGCATACTTTAACGAAGCCGATCCCCAGTGTATGGGGCAGGTTGTACAACGACCGAAGCACACGAAGAGGAATTACACTCCGTGGTGTTTTCTGTCTCGTGTTGACCTCGATGACCCGACGTAACAAGAAAGAATAGCATACATGGGTACAAGCTACTTATGCGGGATATGAATCGCATTGCTCAACCTCTATGCCTCGAGCGCAGAGTGATCAAATTCTGTAAAAGTTTACCAGTAACTATAGTGGACTCCAAATGAGAGTTAAAACTCAAGGAGTATCTGGACATTCTTTAACGGACCACAGATAACACAACTGAATAGGATATTGCCAAGCTATAATAATATCGTATGATGTGGAAATCAATGAAGTGATTCCGTGTGCGTGCCTCAGTAACCTGTGATGGAAAAATACTGATTCTTGTCTTCTCACCTTTTATAGGAATCCGCATTTTGACCTTACGTTTGTTCACTCAGCTGAGTTGGGATATTCGAGCTTTTGATTCCTGTGATAGACCAGACCACCATAGTGGTATTCTAACGAATCGATACGTTACAAGGTGAAGTTCTGGTGACGAAAGTCGGTACTCGACGATGAGGAATGTGCTTTCAATACAACGCCTGTGGACCAAAATTAAACCAATAAGGAATTTGCGCTGCAATAAGCTTGACCATGCGGCAAGCATCAGAACCACAAAGGATCGCTTCAATAGCTGAGGTGAGAAAGGGTTTTTAAATGTGCGGCTTTGTTTCAAGTGCAAGGCTAGCGATATGTTTGCAGTTAAAAGGAAGCTCCTTCAAATGTCAAGTAATAAAGTAGGCGACCGTTCTATACGCGTGCAACTTTGACATAAATCATAGTATGTGCTGGACGCTATGTGAACGGTAGTTTCGATGTCCACTCTACGTGGTACTCACATAGAATTGGTTGAGAAACCACGTTTATTTACAATGATACGGAGGCATTACTAATTTGCAGTCGCGATATTTCCTAATACCCACTTTATGCTTAAACTGCGAAATGTAATCTCAAGTAAAGTTGCTATTTACTTTAAAGTGAAAGTTATTCAGCTACGTGACGTTTACAATATTTCGACATATTAGTAAAGTTGGGTATTCCTTCATCGTTATGCTTCCTGCCGAGTCTAACCGCCTTAGTATAAACTTTTAGTCGTCAGTCCAGTTGGCTTATTTGGCACAAAATGCCTAGCGGCGTTGTCGCAGAAGCCAGCAGAATAGGGTGCGTGGCTTTTATACAACATTTCTCACATTTATCCAACTGTAAAAATTTTGCTGTTAACACTGGCTGACGAAACATCAAACAATGCTAATCGGCGTATCAGTTTTCGTGGAAGGTGACTTCAAACCATCAACATTTCCTCTACTACTGTACACGTACGCGCTGCCAGCTATTTCAAATGCATTTCGGAGTTGCAAATGTTGACAAAGTGTTGAAATCTGCCCAAAGCTCGCAACATCAATTTGCTCATACAGCCGGATCCATTGTGAGTATCCAGCAGATTATAAAGGCCGGTGCATGAGTATGGAGTCGAACAAAGTTCGGATTATGCAGCCCTGGAAACAGATGGAAGGATGATAGAGGTCTTCAACTTGAAATTTTAAACCTAACCACATTTTCCCCTTAATATCACGTGTATATACTGGACTTTCAGTCCAGGACTAACTTTTAACAATCAACTATTAATTGACAGTTCCCAGGCTGAATTGTAAAATATTCCTTCCGGGATTATTCGCTTATTTTTTGTAGCTATCAATACGGATTCAGCCAAGTGCATCATGAAAGTTGTGCTACTCCTTGGCTTGACCAAATTTTTTGATCAATTATTTCTTTATGGTCCACCAGAATCTGGTGACCCCTTCCATCGTTTACAATCCGTAAGCTATAGGAGTATGGTGCAAGAGTGGTTTCCTGCATTACCACAAGAATACTAGGCAATGGACGATGGGGCTCGCAATTAGTATTCGCCACATATGCACCTGGACAAAAATTGTAGGTTAACATTGCATCACAATTCCGTGATTGGAAACTTAGCAAAGTTGATCTGGATGTTAAGCGAAAGACAGAATGGAGATTAGCGTGCATATCATCTATAGGCTGTTTCCTGATTGTGCAA
>CALYDF020009981.1:0-10348 GCA_944474145.2 Dicrocoelium dendriticum
GTGGGGACTAATAAAATAGCATCACATGGCGAAGCAAGAGCCAGTAAAATTGCGACCATACAGCGACTCATTGTATGATAACGCCGCTTTGGCTGCTTATATGCATAATTCATTTAAACATTCCTGAAATTGGCATAATCATTAATTTAATTGTATACTGTGTATTTTTGGTGACCACGTTGCTTTGTTAAATTTTTATTAGGCATATTTTAGTGTTTCATCGCTTTCTGCCTGCCAGTGTGCTTTAACCCATGTTGATACATAACGGCTTTCCGTCATCTCATAATAATAGTTTTCCAGTAAAAGAAATTATAATTTTTCCAGACAGCACGTTTCTTGAGCTTGTAGCAGGCGTAATGTCTCGTAAAGGTGACATGGAAGCATACAAGGTGTTTGGGTCTTGTTTCGCGACAAAGCAGTGTTATCGGAACTGTTATACATACGAGATGTGTTCCGCCATAAAGATTTTTAGTACTAACAAATCCAAGCTTATGAACAAAAAACAATGTACATCACACAGTGATTTATGCCGAATTAAAGCGTTTGCTTGATATGTCCCGCAGGTTGGTGACGTTAAAGCTACAATTTTCAATCTATAGGTGAGTTGTCGGTTTCAGCGTTTATCTAGCAGATACGCTGTCATATAATAGCAGTGTAATTGGTAATTGTATACAGACAGCAAAACAAATAGCGCAGTGATAATTGTTGTAATACGTAAGAAAAGTAGGAAAACGCGAAAGCTCAATTCTATCCGACATTCTCAGGTTTATCTCACATGCAAATCCGGTTTGGAGGGATAACTATTCTATTCCAATTTTGCACATATTAGCCAAAGCTAAGATTCAGCCGTTTTTTGAAAATATCCAAATTAGGGGAGGAAATAAAGATGTTTGGGAGAGATCTCCAGGGTTAGCAAACCTGAAGAGGATGATGATTTCGCCGGAATTCTAGACGGCTAAACTGTGCACGCAATCGTATAGGTTTACCTCCGAGCTTGGTGTTATGACTGAGTTTCAGTAAGTTAGGTTATACGTGATTATGGTCACTCAAGTTTGTGCGGACTACTATGAGATCGCCGCGCAGCATTCGGTGGCGGCCACAGAAAACAACGTGACTCCAGCCTTTGATGGTAGGACATATTTTGTAGTCTCTTGAGGAATTTTTGGCACTGCGTTGGGGTTTCTAAGTCGCTTTTCAACCAAGCTCGCCAAGCTTGGATGGCGTATTCTACGTGAGGGCGCACGTAAGAATTGCGCAATCAATGCTCTACGCAGCAAGGCGACATGCTCTTTTCGCAGTAGCTTCTGAATGTTTTGAACACTTAAGTTCACTTTGAAGGAGCACACCAAGGTCGCGTTCTTTGGAAGTGGTTTGCAATACACGTGACCCAAGCCAATGCACGTAGTCATGGATATGGCGCAATTGACAGCGTGACATTGTTTCAAATTGAACAATAGTGCATTCAAAACTGACCAGTTTGAAATCATCTTTAGGTCACACTGGAGCTTTTTGTGGTCGTTCGGATATTTTATCGCTCGGTATAACTTGACGCCATCCGCGAAGAATAGTGAGGCAAAAGTAATTTCCTTTGTCAGTTGGTTTTGGCATAACAACATTATCTTGTGCGCGAACACTGAGCCTTTTGGTAGTCCGCACTCGACCTCAATTGTATCGGACATAGATTCTGGTACTCTCAACTGCAACCGAGGTTACTTTATGAAATTGTCTATCCAACGCAGCAGTGGGTCACCAGTGACATAGCTAAAATTTATAGTGGAGGATTTGATGTACTAAGCGATTAAGCGTTTTTGATTAGTGCGGATAACTGATGTATACCCCTCCTCCAACATCAATAGCTTCAGTTTAGCTATTGCATGAAATTAGCAGGATTGTACTGCATGAGTATTTTTAGCTGAAGCCACGTCGCTCTCGTAATATCACGTTGTTTTTCCAAGTAGAGCGTGAGTGCATCAGAGATGACAGAATCCATAAACTCGGAAAGCACATAGAGTAGCGTTATAGGAAGGTAATTGGTGGGGTCAGCGCGACTACCTTCCTCATGAATATGATTGATTTCCCTATATTTGTATATTGTTGGATTATAGTTCTTCTCCATAGAGTCATGATAAAGTTTGTCCAGAGTTTCTGCCAGATCATTGACTGCTGCCTGTAAAACTTTCGTTCGAATGGTAAAGACAACGGGTTGGCTGTGGATATGCAAGACCAACGGTTTCTTAGACACATTTTATGCACCAAAAGTAATCTTATATAGAGCTAACGGTGGGGCAATAGAAACTGGGATAACCGTTGGGCCCGTTGCTCCCTGGAACGATTATTGGTAACGGAACCGTAAGAGATAGGCTGCTTCCATTGCTGATCGCGTACATCAGTCAGTCGTGATCAATGCTGGAATTCCGCGTTGCACCTTACGAAGGCCAATAGCATGCCTGTATAAATTAAAGTAAAATATTTTAAAGGTCTGACAAGAATGCGGCTTAATTACTGTAAACCGGAACCGCTGCTTGGGCCTCATACAAGCTCGTGTCTGGTCTGTTATGATTTGTATCTGGCTAGACTTTATTATACTTATTCCCTTCGCGCAATCCAGCGCCATCTACCCAGATGCTAACGTTTACTTAATCCTAAAGCTAATTATATGTTACACTGCTTTTTGGGGCTTCTAACTCCCATATTCGCACTCATCCACCAATTGGCGTTAGTTCTCTCCCTCTGGTCCACCACAACGACACCTAGAACGCCTAATGCAGCGCAGTAGCTCTGCAGATTCTAACGTTCTCCTTCTTTCCACTAGTATTCGCTGCTTATTCTCTTGGTCGTAAATGACTGCTGAATTTGTCACTAGCTTTCGGTCATTTAACACTGCACTCATCTGCCTCCAATGCTTTTGATCTTTACTAAAAATCTAAGCACAGCTTGCAACTGGTTTTTCACTACTTAACTCACACATTCTCCCTCATCTCGTATCTTTTGTGGACTTAATAAACTCGCTCGATACAGTGCCTGATCAGCCCAAATCCTGAAGTTTACTTACTTCTATAACAAATTCTTTGTTACCCCGCTGTTATGATGCGCGTCGCTCCCTTGCGGCCCTCATCCCCATATTGGTGTTAGCTCTCCCAATCTGGTGCTTCAGGACGACACGTACAATATGCGACGGTGTTATGTGGTCATGAGGCTTCTGTTGTTCAGTTCCTACTTCCTTGATTTACGCTGAATTATCTTGAATGCACATGGCCGCTAAGCTTGTTGTGTTTTTTCTTCATCTTCTTACACTGCTGTTGATCCCTTCCATTAATTTGCGCTAAGAATGCTACCGGATTTCCATTACTTTACTCACTTCCCCCAGCCTTATGTCGCAACCTTGAAATCCTTAATAACTTGGTGCAAAGCAGCACCGTATCCACGTATATACTGAAGTATACACCCTATTCTACAACATACAACTTACGTTACAGTAATGAGGAATCTATCTTACCTTCTTTCCGCGCACTTCTCAGCCGACATCATCTCTTATTATTATCCTCCAAAACGCCTGAAGCAGCGCACTGGCCTTACAACATCTAAAGTACACGTTCCATTTACTAGATCCCTAAACTTTTGAGCCTAAGCTGCGGAATGGCCGCTAAACCTGCTACTGCCTTTCGCTAACTGAACTTCACTTACTCGACTCCAACATCTCTGGTCATTGCTACCAAATTACACAATGTCTGTTACTGGTTTTCCATCAGTTTCACGTGAAGCACTATCAGCGTAGCTAATGACCTTCACTTTCCATGAACCCTTATCCACGTCCCAGCTTGCTACTAACCTTCCATCAGTTAAATTGCCCGTACTGGTATCAACTCGCAATGCTGTTAGAATTATTAAGCTAGCGCGACTGTGATAGCTGTAAAAAAATTTGTGAACGGGGCCACCAACCCCACCTTGATTTTCGAAGTTTCCCGTCCTTTACTCACACGTAGAACACGTTTAAGTAAAATATCTAGCAACAAATCCATAAGGTACATGGCTTTTCAGCTCTCAGCTTTTTGTTGCTTTCCATTCATTTATTCGTGTGTATTATCATTGCATGTTTCTTTGGTTTGCTTCGTCCATTGCATCTCTTTCCAATTATTCCACAGAAACGTCCTCTAGAACTGATCAACTCTACAACAAATGGGTGGTCCAAAATTTAGCCACTGTTTTGCATACACAAGTGCTGAGCACATCCCCCAAGTGGACAGGATCGAAACTCAGTGTTGCCATAGGAGAACGCGTCATACGCCTGAGGATGTAAAGTACAGGGCAGACGACTGCGATTAACAGCGCAAGAGATCTGCTTCAGGCCAGAACAAATTTAGGTGTAACAAATTATGTTAGCGCATAGCGTGATTTTCGACATTTTTGCATTTGCGTTACCAATCTCTCTCTACACTAAATCATCTGATTTCGAACACAAATCACAACTTATATCATCTCGTGCAGCTCACTCAGCTGCTCATCGCCATTGCAAAGACCAAACTTGCTTATAGTTGATCGTCGCAGATTTGCTTGTAAATATTTGATCATGCCTTGCTGCGTGCCTGTTTCAACACCGATAATATAGTTATTTACTTATTTATTTATTCATTTTATGTTGAGTTTGCACCAAATTTGGGAGACTTATATTGCTATAGCTTAAAGGGTGTCCAAAGAGCTGAAAAGAGATTTTATCACACTTTCCGTAGATGAAATAACTACATAATATTTCAAGGGCGGAAAACGCACTTATTACAAATTAGTTATATTTTGGCGAGTTTCGGTGGCATTACTACCATAATAAATATGGAAAACAACAGTATTGTCATTACCGGTTGTAGGACACCCTATCCTCTTTTGAAAAATACTGTTTTGGATTAGTCTATATCAAAATCGGTTTGGTCAAATTAATGTGGTCTGTTATATAAAATCAATGTTAGTTTTGTGAGTGGAGGTAACAGCATGGACAGTATTCCTGAGCATTACCCGATGTGCGCAAACAGTGTAAATGCAGTTTTGGTTAGGGAAAATGATACATAAAGCTAAGGTCGGAATTTTCTATTTAAAACTAGGATTATGGAATCTCCGTGATAAGATAAGAGCGAGACAATTACCTAAATTATATACACTGAGCCAAAAACCAATACCTGTTTGAAAATCTTCCGTCCTGGGCGAAGAAAAGCAATATTTTTGAATTGATTTGAATTGACTGCGCTATTTGTGATACGACCAAAATCGCACAACGTCAATTACATGGATCCAAAACTTTGACATCCACTGACGGTGAAATATAATTGGAGACCATAAGTGTCATGCCATTGAAGATAACACATAAAAAGTGAAGCTGTTTCAGAGCCGAATACTGATGCTCTGGAAAATGGATCAGTATGTTACCAGAATTATTATATTTTCCTAAGTCTTAAAAAATTCATTCTTTTCACGAAGCAACAAAGAAGATAATAATTTATACAGTAAAGCTACAAACACTTTTCGTCCGATAAATTCAAAATATTCGTCGCCGACATTATTCATTTCAACATGTCCTTAAATTATCAAAGTTACATCAGCCGATCTTTTTCCCTAGAAGCAAATTATTTAGATATGTTTGACATGCATTCACTGAAATTGAGGTAGTTGCATGCATCATAGTTTGCCTCCACGGAAGGAATATAAAAACTGTTGATCGCATTTGCATTATTTTAAATAAATTTAATTTAGCTAGAATTATGTATATTTAACTTCTACCTAATTTAGCCTCGAGGAACAGATGACAAACACGTAGTTTTCGTCTTCGGATGTATGTCTGAAGGATGAGAGATGGTCTTATTGGTACACGCGATATGTAGACAATGAGACCCTGGGCGTCAGATCCTACGGTTTCCTTTACTCTAAGTACACCTACCCTAGGATATAATTTGACAAATTGTGTATGTCGCAGTTCGGTTGATCTTTCCGACGGACATCTAGATTTTACTCGATGTATTACCACATATAAACATGTATACTGCATATATTCTAATTTTGCGGACATGCATTTTATGATATCCGATTTGCATATCATAATTGATAATCCACTGGAAATTGAAACACTAGCTAAATGTATCTGTTTGACCTTATGTTGCCGGTATGTGGTCAATAATTTTAACATTCCGCACGAAATTATCTTTAATTAGGTTGAGAAAAACCTAAATTTTCAGTAATTTATGGGCGTCTGATCAGTGTGTCCTTTATTTCGCAATTAAGCAAATCCGAGAGATTGATAAACGTGGTAGAGTTCATATGACTGATGGACAAATTCCATGTCTACAGAAATAAAGCGTGATCAAATTAACTTAATGTGGAGCATAACAAAATGCTTGCTTTTGAAGGCATTTTTTAGTAGGCGACAACTCGACCAGGCTAATGCACGCAGCGCCCGTATCCAGCGATCCGTGATTTTTCTTTGGTGAAAATATCAGTCTGAGCTTTCGGTCGGTGGCTGCTTTTGTTCATGTTTGGTTGTTATCTGCTTGTACAGATTCCAAAAACCCCAGCGTAAACCTGTTTCATGTGCTCAGTTTATTGTGCAGCTAAAAACAAAAATGTTCAGAGTGACATATAAGTTCCAAAATTAGGCCATCATGTTGAAGTCATAAAGATTGTATACTGCGGTCATTTCAAAATTTGAGTGTTTGAAGAGCGATCATTTTGAACGCATGACGCATTCGCTGAAATCGTGAGTGGGCAATACTGCACTTGGCTTATGTGATTGCACATTTTATTAATGCAATTTATGGGACGTTGTTATTATTTGCTACTAGAGTAAATATATCCAGGAACACCTAGTGTGGACCCGATAAAACATTCTGCATGTAAACATTGCGCGGCTGATCGAAATATTTTACGAAAATATAGCGAAATCATTGGCTGTATTTCTGTCCAGTGAGTCGGATCAGAGTATGATTTGATCGCGGTTTTTAAATGTCGATGGTAGCGTACAACTAAACCGTACGCTTGAGGAGAATAAGCTATGGAGTAAACACTTTGTATCCCAATAGTTTCAAAAACTGTTGGAAATGCTTGGATCCTAAATGGTAATTGTGGTCTAGTGAAATATTTTGAAATTGAACTGCGGTTTAGATTTTTCGTCTTTTTTCATTTAACCATGCGTTTCAAATCAATGGAATAAGAGTATACTAAATTAACTTTCGGACGTGGCAGTTTACCATAGACAATGCTATCTCATCCAGGTATATGGCTGATATCACTTACTACTCTGTGATGATATCTATCTGAAGTATTTCACGGGATTATTAATTATCGACTTAGCCAGTAGATCAGGTGTTCAAAGCTTGTGATCGGTAAGCCCATCAAATTGTCTTCTATCCAGAAGATATGGAAACTGTTGGTTGCTTGCGTATATAGCGAATAACTCACGACCAAAATATTGTATCGAGCTTCGACCGAATTGAGCTTGTAAGAAAATAATTCGTAGACTTTGCATTTTTTAAATTGTTTTCTGCAAAACAGACAGATAGCATATTTGATGCATCGAATGTCAGTGCCAGCGGAGCAATAGTTTGCTGGTAGAAATGCAACATGTTTATCTGCGCTTGGCGTAAGGACAGTGCCATCAATGTTGTGATAAAGAAAGTTCGGGGAAGATGAAAAGGATCCACTGTTTAATGTTGATAACCACCTCTTATTTAGTGTGACGTGTAAATACGTTTTATAGGGGTTTCGCATATTCGCTTTTGTTACCATTTGCACTAAAAAGATCGGCAATTAATGCAATTATCAAAGCCTGAATTTGGCTGATCAAAAAACGTTAAAAATGTTTTATACAACAAATTGAATCAAAAGAATTGTGTACAATTGATACAAAACAAATGGTGGTCTGATAGCTTCCCTCTGAAGAGAATCAGGATGAATAGGAATATGGTGCGAAGCGCGCATGACGACAAAAGGAGAAAAACTAATGCATCCAAGAGAATGTGAGGAAATGTCATCAATATGTAGACTGGAGTATCTGTCAGAAATGGTGATGCGATTAAGTGTTCTCTAGTCGGCACATGGGCTCCAATCGGATAATATTTCCTTTGTTAACATCTGCAACGGGGATGCCCACATGTTTTGACATAGCCTAAACATTCTTAAACTAATCATGTATTGAAAGTTATGCGTAACTCTTTTGAAACTTTCTAGATGTAGTTCTCACGAAGGTGAGAAAATTGTTGTGCTTATAGGTGTGATGTGATGACTTACAGTGTCTGTACTATTCGGCTGATGATAGTTTGGTTTTACTAAACCTAGAAATTAATGCCGGGGCTAGTGATATGGAAACTATAATGAAGCAATTGAGTAACGTGGCAGTTGGATGGTTTGCACAGTGTTATGAGGAAAGGAAAGCCGCATGTCATCATCCAGCGGGCGCTGGTCTAGTAGCTACATTAATAAGTGGTAATGTGTCAGGAAATCCGCACCTACTATGATTTGCTTTAGATATGCGATAATGAATATCCAACTAAATTGCCGCATTTGTTCATCGTTGAGTGTTCCGTTTCCTTGACCATAGATTTTAGCCGTACACGTTTTTGGTGTTACGCAAATCTATGCCTGTGTAGTGTTAACAAAAAGCGTATTAGGTGGTATTACACCGTGAGCGCTAGTAGCGACATGAAAACAGATACTGATAATCCGATTTAGTACAATGAGTCGACAAGAGCTATACTGTGGTTTAACAAGGACGATGCTCAACTTTATCTGCCGGCTTGTTTGTTTCCAGTCTAGTATTGGGGGCATTCACGCGCGTAATGCCTGAAACAACTGTGGTGTCAGCAGGCACTTGAAGGAAGCTATCCAGTGGCGGTCCTTGTTCTGGCTAGGCGAACAACCTTCTCCAGGTGAAAACTGTCATGCAAATATTTTGGCAACAGTGTTAAAGTAATTTGTGCAATTTCGCTTGAAAAGAGTTCTCCCTATTAAAAACCACAATTTCCGTTCAAGAAAACCGTTACGTTGCGTTTTTGACTGCTAACAGCTAATTCACCCTTGCTGATCCGGACAACCGGTTCAAGTATACAGACAAAAAGCATCCCTCTAGCGCTGGCCAATCGTTCATATACGACAAAAAGAGCAAGAAAGTACTTACCAAGCCCATGAACACAGCTTTGCACGCTTAAAAGTGCACACACCTACTTTCATATATTAAAATATGTGATAATCTTTGTTTTATTCTCATTAACTAATCTCTTTTTATACACGTTCCATGATCACGACTGTGCAGGCTTGCCTATCCTAGTCTAGATGAAACATTTTTTGTTATTGTATCAATAGAATAACGGCATCGTGTAATCGATTTAACCGAACTTCAGCTATTCTTTAAAGCAAGTCGTCCAGACAGTCATCACTTGAGTTTGGCACACGATGTGTTTCAACAGCGTGTATGTGTGTTGTGCTGAGCTGGATTTCTAAAATTTTGTCAGCAATATTGAGGAGCTGCGTCATGGGAACGCTCTCAGCTCCGCTGGCTGCGATAACTGGTGCCTGTGTACTAAAAGGCTTTGAGAAAAGTCATTGTATTACACGTCATCTATTTTGCGATCGAATAATATTCTCTGCTTTTTGGAACTGAGAGATGAGTCGCCGTTAATCAATCGATCAATGAATTTATGATCAGCAAATTCGGTTCCTCGGATGGCATCCTGTTTAAGCTGGGTATAAGGCCTATAGTCTTTGGATGACGATAAAATATTTCTTAGGTAATCGAAAATTTCTGGTGGCAAATTTGCTAGCATAAGATAAAACATGGAGTGTTAGTGTTTGGTAATGTGAAGAAAAAGCTACTTGGGACTGGGTATGCCATATATATGTGTCATGAATCGAAGGAAGTGGTTAATTGGAACCAGGTTTATTTTGTTAGTGAGAAGAGTGTAACTTTAGGATAGTGTGTTGGAACGGCCCTAGTGTTGAGAGAAAAATGTAAATAGTTAAATTCAGAATGACACAATGAGCCTGCATTTGAAGTCTTCTAATATTATTGCTTGCTTACATCCTGGTTAGTTAAAAATCAGAAGGTGAGGCACTGATATACGCAATAATAATTTATCTTATCTTGCGCTGGCGTGATCGTTTTGAGTCTAATTTTGCTCGCTGTGCGGTTGTTACGTCGAGGTTTGAACATGTGAACGGACGATTGCGCCCTTTTGCTCAGTCTTTCAGGTAATGCTGTGTTGCATCTTTAGCGGCAGTGAAACAAGGGTTGGGAGATATAGAGCATTTTCAAGCGCTTATGCTTGGCATGAGCTTTGGTGCGCTCACGTGGTCACTGATAATAGATCTAAAGCTTTTC
>CALYDF020009982.1:0-10365 GCA_944474145.2 Dicrocoelium dendriticum
GAGAGCGGATCGAGAAGGACGGCTAGGGACGAGCCTGGGCCCGGAACTACGGAGCGGGAATATGTGGACAGCGCAATGAATAACACACATACGCCGCTAGCGCAGCCCACAGGACCGAGGCCGAGCCGATTGACACAGCCCAGAACAAGCAAGTCGAGAGCTCTCGAACGACTCCTGGCCGATCCAAATCGGGTACAGAGAAGTGGGGATCGAGGCGAAAACAGGAAGGCGGATCTTCCAAGTCAGAGCTCCCGAGGCGAAAGGACTGGCTCGTCTCTAACATCCGTACCTGTGTTGCGTTGTGGGACGGAAATCTAGTCGATATTCGATGGCGCGCGCGAGACCCTCATGTGCCCATTTTCGGTGTGCAATAAACGTCTACCCCCCTGTCGTGTCGTTTTCGCTACAATATGACAAACAGGTGATGGCTCATATGCTACTATGCCACACGGGCACGCAGCCAGTTATAGCATGGAGGTGCGGGCGGAACCTTTCGAGGGAATACCTTGCATGGAAGCAGATCCCCTGGAGGACGGTTCCACGAGTGGCCGCATTAATTTACCTGGACACTTGTTTAAATCTACACATGTTATTGTTCCTGGTTTTTGAATTTCTTTAATAACTTAATCCTGCCAATTACTTTCATACCCGTTTTGGATCCATTGTAAAAGGGGTGAACAAATTGATTATTTTTTGCAGTCCTGTTGTACACATTGATCAGACCACATAGTTGGACTGCACCTTGAATCGCCGAGGAATATACCATTTATTTATTTATTTACAGCACGTTACGAATTTAACTCCATGCAGCAGCATAACGAAACTGTGAATGAGTTTATTTCCCGACTCCTAACTGCTCTTCCTGACTGTGCCTATTACCTAACTCAGGCCAGCTTGCTTTAAAGAAGCAATGCTTTTACAGGCATTACTTGTTGGTGTTCTTGACGCGAAGGCACGAGAGCGCCTGTTATCGAAAGCCGAAACGACCGTGACTTTGGAACAAGCCTGTGACAGTTTGCAAACATGCCAGTTTCCTTCAGGCGCTAATGACATTCTCCTCGCCTAATCTGACAATTTCGCAAGATGTACACAAAGTCACTCAAAGTAAACTCAAAGTAAACACATTGTCTCACTCCATAAAAGGCAGTGAATTCCGTTGTTATCTCTGTGGTGAACAGCATTCAACCCCGGCTGATTGTCAGCATCCTCATTCGATATGCAGATTTTGTGGAAGGAGAGGTCACATCCAGAAAGTGTGCCTTGCCAGACGAAATTCCGTTGCACGGGTAAATCTTAAAATTACAAGTCACATCAACTTGGAGTTAAACCAAAATTGGATAAACACGTTTTTAATCGCAATATCACCGCGGAGAAACCATTTGTCGTGTCTCTCCAAGTTCACGAGCAACGCGTAGATTTCGAAACTGATACTGGCCCTACAGCTACCTTGATACGACCTGATGCCCTATCGCAGCTGCCAAAATTAAATCATTCTAAAATGCAACTACGATCTTACACTAGACAATTGACGAATGTATTGGGTACTTTTCCTTCACACATATCCTACAGCAAATCGACGCATGACATCCGTGTGAACGTTTCTGGGGGACCCGGCCCTAACATACTTGATCGCGATGGTATTAAACGTCTTCCTGGTATCATTTTAAACGTCAACTTTGCTGAAGCTCGTCCGCAACTCTCCAGAATTTTGCAAAAATATTCAGCCTTGTTTAACTAAACTAAGCGAGGGTTGTTGAAGGATTACATGGCCCATTTGACACTGAAACCACAGGCAGCACCGCGATTCTGGAAGTCGTGTACTGTACCTTATGCTCTTCGGGACAACGTTGTGAGTGAGCTCCGCCGACTACAACAAGAAGGCACCGTGTGACCCATCCAGTATTCCCATTGGGAAGCTCCCATAGTACCTGTATTGATGAGCCGTGGTACCGTAAGGATCTGTGTGGCTACGAGGTTACGGTCAACTAAACACTACAACCGGACCGATATCCACTGTCGAAGATTGGAGACATCTATGTCTCCTTCTTATGTGGCGTACTTCTTACCAAACTAGACCTGAGCCACACTTACCAGTAGATCGAACTCGATTGGGACACTCGTGCCTGCACCATCATCAGCACACACCTTGGGTCATTTCGTTACGTACACATGCCTTTTGGAGTAAACCCTGCGCCAGCTATCTTCCAACGTATTATTGTCTCGTTGGTGGAAGACATACCAAATACATGCGTACAATTGACTGGCATCTTGATCACTGGACTCACCACTGATGAGCACCTACACGCCTTGGATGTAGTTTTGCAAAGATTGGCTGGCTAGCCGAACAACCTCCCCGTGGTGCCAGCTGAGTGCTTCCGGTTTACTTCATTCCAGCAAATAGTTCGGCGACAGTGTTTCAAGACGTGATGAGTTTTCCCTTATCAAGCGTTCTCCCTATAAAAAGCTACGAATGTCCGTTTAACAACACTGTGACGTGGCGGATGCGACTCTCCACTAACTAAAGTCACTGCCTCTTACATATCCGGATGGTCTTACCCAATCCATGGACGTCAGTCATCCAGTACGAAGATATCATTTCACCCCTTCTCACGCTGGCGGCCTGAGAAAAATCAATTACATATACGGCGTCACATTTACGAATTCAAGCAACACAGCCACACATATTTACCTACATGCATTCATACGCACGTAACACATGGATCCAAATGCTAGTTATAAACTTGTGTAGTGTTTACATTTACCATTCCTTGTTCTATCACCATGATCATGCCTGCACAAGTGTGTCTCGCGCTGTTAAGAATAACATATTTATTTGTTTAAGATTGTCAGCGTCTGGGCTTGTTAACAAAAAGAAACCTTTGAACTCTTTGTTCCAAGTGTACGTTACCTTGGATATCGGTTGTCACGAGATGGGTTACACCTCTCCAAAGAAATGACATGAGCACTAATTAATGCACCGGCACCCAATACGTGAACGAGCTGTGGTCGTTTCTGGGAGCGGTCACGCAGTTTTCCCGATTCATACCGTCAGCGACAACCCATTTGGACCCTCTTCGTCAACTCTTACGCAAAAACCAACCGTGGAATTAGAACGGAGTTCAGAAAAGTGCTTCAACGCTATTAAGAAACTTTTGGAAGCCGCCGAAGTTCTTGTGCATTATGAGCCACGGAAGCCCATTGTTCTTTCTTGCGATGCTTCACTCTACGGGCTTAGAGCTGTATTATTGCACAAACTACCGGACGGCTCGCATCGGTCTGTTGCTTACGCTTCACGAATCTTGACATCTGCAGCAGATTTTTCCATCTGATCCCATCTATGTCCGTTTACCTACAGATTCCGGGTGGCAACCGGCCACTGTTAAAACAGCCAACGGGCAAATTATTGAAGCGGACACTGATGATGTCCGGATTGTCAAACGCCTCTATATTCCGTGCAACCAAGATCGTCGACCTGAAAAACAACCGGTGAGTTAGAAATCCAGGCACCAGAGCTGATCTATTCACAACTGGCCAATCCTGAATCAGCGTCTTCGATCGGCAGGCACTTATTAACAGCAGGTCACCGAATTGAGGTCAACAAGGCGTTCACAATCCTGCTTCGCCATACTAATTCCTGGCTCCTCCGGTTTGCCGAGGCGATTGCCATTAGTCGGATTAGGCCAGTGCTTTGTGTTCAAAAACAATTATCGATCAGCCTCAGACTGCCCTGGTTGTAGACGAAAGACACCTTTTTCTCGCGTGTGTTTATATGGATGTTTATACCCACAAACTGTTAAATAAAATTACCGGTTATCGTTATCGGCACTGATGAGACGATACGAAATGCATGCATCTGCCGAACTTCGTCTTCTACTTGTGCTTTTCTATCCTGAATCACCGCACCAAATGCCTTTGCGTCGGTCTACGCGCCAACGCCGGCCAGTGGATCGGTTCCAGGCCGGGTATCTCAAGCTACATGTGGTAAGGATGATACACTATGCCATGCGCTCACTCAGGCTATTGGCTGTCTGCCATAACCACTGATTGGTGATTTGATGCAGCGTCCACGGGACTCACGTAACATATGAATGTCTTGCGATCCGTTTTTGGTGCAGTGCTTCTTGTCGTTTACACGAGTAATCGTCTTACTACACTGCTCCGTTTTCTGAGTTCGTCTCTGCGTAACATCAGGTATGCGAAGCACACCCCTAGAGGCATAATCATGTAGGTGCAAAAAGATACAGTACTTTGAACAAAAAGATTTGAGTGATGGTCTGATATTGACATAGGAAAGGACACAAGTGACGCGAAGAGCAGAAAATAATTTGTGCCATTTGTTCACTTCTGGTTAAATGTGGCAACAGAGAGTATAGTCCGACGTTTTAAAAAAAATGTATTCAGCGAGTCTGTAACAGGATGACAGGAAAATCCCAATAAATATCTGCAACCAAGCATTAGTAAGAAGTCGGATGTTTTGAATACTTTCACAGGTGAGGAGAGTTTGCTTGAGAAATGCAATTTGTGTTCAAATGTGTGATGTCCATTTGCGGTTAAACAAGATTCACGCTAGTCTCAGTCATCAGGTCGCCCAGTTCCGATGGTTAATGTCAGGCTGCTGGCTTGCTACGGGACACAACGAACGGCATGCATAGTTTATTTCCCTCTAACGAGATGGGTCAGGCATCTACTTTAACCCTAGTCGACTGGAACCCAGCTCCAGGATAAAAAAATTTATGAATCCATTAAATGTAAATAACAGGGGATTTTCTTGTAGGTATATTTCACTGGCGAGGTGGTATTTATTCGCGCCAAGTTAACGCCGTGTAATTGTATTTGTTAGAATCCATAGTACATACCGTCCAAGATCAACAGCACGAGCGATACTTCGAAGAGGGTAAATGGGCCATATCGATTGGAGGTACTGATCATTTATGCTTGTATTTTTTCCCTAAAATAGGTAGGATCGAACGCACTTGTCTTTCGAGTGTCTCCAAGTAAGAAATAAGTGGAAATGTCGTTGTGTAAAAATCCGATCGCAAAAGAGTGACATCTGTCCAGAACAGCGACTAGATATTCCAACCGGTTAGGTAAGTTGTAATATCTAATAAATATAAGTCCTCCACTCGGAAGTGAAATGCTACGGCGTCAGCAGAGAATAGAATTGCTTCAGCGACAACTAAAGGCAGGGGTGCACAGATAGGAAGACCGTGGTCTTCATTTACATGTAGAAGGAAGAGACCTGGATTGCGTAGCAGAAATGGTTTAGATGAGGAAAGGATATGAGAAGAAATGCGGCAGCTAGGGCGGAGTTAATGACGTCAATCATCCAAGGAACTTGGCCTGGGGCTGAGGAATATGAACAGGAAATAGGATCTCATCAGATTACGTTGTCCACTAGGAAGTGAAGAGCAACAGTGTCATAGGATAAGTCAAGCAAGCGACAGAAGTTACGTATGCGTTCGCGGCAATAAAAGCCAAGGGTGCACATATATGAGGACAGTGGCTTACGAGCTCAAGAGCTAAACAAGGTTGTGAGTGGCCAATGTCAGGTAGTAAAGTTCACCATGAGGGTCAGCAGTCGGAAGTAATTGTGAAGCAGGTTGTTGGTTTTATGCAAAATCGACTGGGGACTTTGACCTGTGGGTAAGGAATATAAGCAGGCACTAGCTGCTATTTAGACTGAGTTCCCCACTAGGAAATGGGGAGCTGCGGTGTCAGAGGATAAGACAAACAAGCTGTAGAGCACAATGCTGCGTCCGCGACAATGAAAGCTTGTATTGCACTGGTATGAGGACACCGACTTACGGGCTCGAGTGAGAATCCAACGTCAAGTAATAATAGTTCACCTGGAAGCTCAGCAGACAGAATTAATTAGGAAGCAGTAGCAGCTGGTGATCAAATTTGAGAGGATATAGTAGCCATAGTTTAGGTGAAATGACAGGTAATTGGCTGTTAGGCCTCTGCAACAACCCGGGAGTGGTAGAAAAACTGGCCACGAGGTCTTCACTGTACATGACCATCAAACAAATCATTATCCCGCGTTTGCGAAAACCCAAAAGACTAAGAGCTCTTACGCGGGTGGTCAGCTATGATTACCACAATGTTAGTTTGCAACTTCTGTGAACACTTTTAGACGCATTTGCAAGACTGTCTCCATCGGTCGAGTGAGCATCGTTCCTGCAATGCATGAGAGAGTTATTGCTCGGTGGCCCCACCAAACAAACTGATTTTTATGCCCTCACGGCTCGACACGGTGTCAAAACACTACAGGCCATGCGCGCAGCCCGTTGGTCCATTGCACCCAGGTAACCAATAAGCGAACGAGAGCTATTCAGACGTCACTGTGAAGTCAAGTCAAAATATGCTTTATGTATCCAGATGGGTACATTTTCAGCACTTTACAATACCGACAACGGATGAGCTAAAATAACATCATCAGAACTAAATTTGTAGGAATGGATAAAAGGACACTGTAGAAGTGTCACTTGAATAAACGATCAGTGTAAAAGAGCAACAATTAAACAGTTCCGGACAAAAGAATTAAGAACCAGCTTTGCAAGCTCGATTTTCAATCGGGGCCGTCCATCTTCACGTGCGCAGTATCTTGAATTTTTCTCAAAGTTTACGCGAAGGATAGCAGCGGTGACCTTGGGAATAGCTTGACAACTATCAATGTTGAAGTATTCTGAGAAAACTAATGTATCAATAGCAAGATTGTAAAAGCGATGTTGTGACAACCGCAAGGCCGATTTATAGGCTCCACACTTATATACAGGCAGAGACGAATGCTGAGCACGGACTTCCATAGGAAGCGGTGTGGTTGACATAGATACGCAACCGCTTTATCAAAGAAAAATCCGTGTCTGTCTGTTCTTGAAATTTCCCCTTTCGGTGAAGTTGCAGCTTGTCACAGAGCACAGGAAGCCAGCCTAAAAAAAGTGGCGACATGGTTACCAACTGGGCCCACAATGGTGGACAACTTCCAACATATGCATCATCATCATCATTACACGTTAGCTGAAGGTGGAAAACACCTCAGCTATTGTGCCGCAATACAAAAGGCAAGAAAAGAAAAAACAAATAAACAAACAGTGGCACGCCCGCTGAGTCCCCAGTAACGGATGGACATCGTTCCGGAGAGCTAACAGCTGGCTGCCGTAAAAGAAAGTCATATTATGCCTAACGATTGAGATCGTGATTGGAGGGGGATGCTAAACAGGAGGGGGATGGACAAAGGAACTCACAACACAAACGCCATTGGGGCCGGCTCCTAGCCATATCAGCAAGTGTGTCCAACCAAACGTGTTCACCGTCCTTAGGACCGCAGCCAGGCAGTCGGGATGCACCAACCGACGCCAAATTCGAAGTGAGGGTTTTCATTTCTCTCGACCAAGTCATCACTTGGCCTCCCCTCCTCCTCTTCCAACCGCACCCACAACGCGCAAACAATGCACGTCGTGGGAGTCGGTGTGCTGGCATGCGCAACACGTGGCCCAACCATCGGAGCATGGTGCGTGATATAATGGTGCTGAGCGGTTCACTCGCTCTTCCTGCACGAAATACACGACGCCGAACACGCTCATTGCTCACGCGGTGTTCCCACCAGACATGAGCTAAGCTGCGAAGGCAGCGATGATCGAACGTGACGAGTCTCTTCATGTCTGTCGACCTGATGGGCCAGGTTTCACAGCCATATAGGAGAGTTGAACGGACGGCTGCGTTGTAAACTCTGCCCTTCAGGGCGAGAGTAATGTCGCGTCTGCGCCACAGGTGGCGGAGATTGGCAAAAGCAACTCGAGCTTTTGCTATACGGTTCGTAACCTCATCTTCAATCCTACGGGTGCTAATATAGCTGCCCAGGTACTTACATTTCTGAACGACTTCTAGCAGATCACCACCAAGCGTTAGCGCAGGGTTGGGTCCCTGCCAATCTTGGAGAAGTACTTTGCATTTCGATGGAGCAAAGCATAGCCCAAAACGATTGACAGCCAGTGCTAATCGGTTCAGTGCTGTTTGACATGTTTGGGAGCTGTCACAGATTAGGGCAATATCGTCTGCATACTCCAAGTCAAGAAGTCGCTCACCGGGAAGTAGCTCCACACCTTCCAGGTCGTGTCCAGCGAACGCTGTTTCCATGACTCCATCAATAGCGAAGTTGAAGAGGAAAGGTGACAGCGGGCATCCTTGTCTCACACCGCTGGTGATACTGAAGGGTGGCGAAAGTTTGCCATAAACCCTCACGCTGCCCGAACTATGTGCGTACAGCTCTTTGATAATGTTTACATATTTATCAGACACACCTTTCCTCAACAGACACTCCCAAAGTGCACATCGATCGACTGAGTCGAAGGCACCTTTTATGTCAAGAAACACGACAACGGTGGGTCGCCAATAAACATGGCAGTGCTCCAACACTTGACGCAATGTGAAGATGTGGTCGATGCAGCCCCGACCTCGACGAAATCCGGCTTGCTCTTCACGAATCTGGCTTTCACGAGTGCCAGTCAGTCTGTGGAGAATGAGAGAGGCAAGCAATTTAGAGGCAATTGAGTTCAGACTGATCCCTCTATGATTGCCACATTCTAAACGGGAGCCTCCCTTGAAAATTGGGACAATGACGGAGCGGTTCCAGTCTGTCGGGACTGTCTCCTGCTCCCAAAGTTTTACTAGCAACTCGTGTAGATCATCTACTAGAGCAGGTCCACCGAACTTGAAGAGGTCTGCAGAAATTGTATCTGCTCCTGCGGCCTTATGCAATTTCAACAGCCTGATCTCACGTCCGACTTCTGCGCGTGAGGGCGGATCCAAGGAGACGGCCCAAGGAGAAGGGCGCTCAATGCCCGAAGAAAGCGATAACTCAGGTTGGTTAAATTGCATAGCAAAGTGTTCAGCCCAACGCTCCAAGCGTTTTGACAGGCTGTGGATCATCTGCCCACTCTCGTCGCGTATGGTCTCGCTAACACCAGGTCTCCTGCTGCCTGTTGCCCGTATCACTAATGCATCTGCAGCATGATTTTAGAACAGCTTATGATAGAATGGAGGCACTGACGCGTCAGTAGTCAGCCCAGCCCGTAGCAGTAGCCGTACGCGCCCCCCGTGTGGTCGCATACACTTTGCTCTCGCACTGCTCCCGGATTCACTTCCTCAACCCTTACCGCACATACGTGTGCCTAGCCTCCTTTCAGCTAGCTTAACGAGCATTATTTAGTGCGCTTAATGGCTTGGGCCTAATCTGTGTAAATCAACTTTTACTTCCACAATTCGGTTTTTGCACTCAGTTTGCAGTGTCACGCGCACAATTTTTCAACCCGTGGGCTGAACAAAGGCATTTGTGTTCCCAAAATAGATCCAACTCTATGATCTGCATAAGGAACCATCAACCAAGACTATCGAGCGCTAAGTAAAGACTCCATTGAACATGTTATTCACTGCTCAGTTATGTTGGCTACACTTCACATTGTTTTCTGCGTGAACAACACAATAATTAAACCTTCCATGCGACGCATCGCTTTGTGCTACAAACACGTGAATATCAGGTCCCGAAAATTCTGTGTGCAGTGGTAAGCCCAACAGCCACCCCAGGAGCCATTTAGTTGCAGCCAAGCGCTCAGCGCTTGAACTGAGAAGCATCGACAAACAATGAGAAGTTGACAGAGTTGATAGTAATTGGCAATCCAACGAAGGAGTCTTTGGCCAACTTCATGCCGGAAAATACGCGTACAAGGATTCAATGTTCCATTTGCGTTAGCTATTTCTATCTTGAGTGTGCTAGGCTCAAATCAGGTGAGGCGAAGCTCTAAAGTAGCAGCATGTATCTGACTGACCAAGATTATACGAGAGTAGAGCAATAATAAATGAGAATATCTGTAGCTCGGGGTGTGGATGCGGATTTTGAGCAGTTCTCCGAGCTGGATAATTATTTTGCAGACGTTTCGTTGCCTGACTAGGAAACATCATCAGTGCGGCTTCAGGGGCCTGGTTCGAAGTGCCTCGTAAGCGACTTCAATGTCCAAGTGCTTATTGATCGAGTTCTGTTTTGAATGCCAGGCTTCAATGAATTCACGTGCTTGCCGGCTTTTAGCCCTTCCGAGGATACTGGCATGCTCTAGGTCGAATTGATGGTTTTCAGCATCCATATGCACTGACATCAGGGAGTTCTGGTCGTGGCGACGTATGGCTAGGCTGTGTTCGTGTAGCCTTGTGCCAGCTTCCTCCCAGTCTGTCCCACGTAGTATTTGTCGCAGTTCCGGCAGCAGATCTTATAAATCACACCAGTTTCTTCTTCTTTGCTAAGTTTATCTTTTACTTTGAAGAGTTTACTGCGAATTGTTTCTGTTGGCTGGTGTGCAACTTTGACTCCAAAAG
>CALYDF020009983.1:0-10301 GCA_944474145.2 Dicrocoelium dendriticum
AAGTAGTGTCCGTTCTGCGATCTCAACTACCAAGCCATCCTGGGACCCTGGTCCAGACGGAATCCCGCCCAGTCTACTTAAGAATGGTGGTGAAGATATCCCTATGCTTCTTTTGAAAATCTTTACCTTATCAATGCAGAAAGGTCAATGCCCGGCCGCATGGAAACATTCCATCATAGTGCCAAGGCATAAGGGCGGAAGCCTACAGGAAGTTGGTAACTATCGCCCTATTAACCACAATTCTATTATCTCGCGCGTGATGGAGAAGCTGATTTAAAAGGCCCTCATGACTCATCTGTACGCAGGCGAGCACATAAATGAATCGCAGCACGGGTTTCTAAGTGCTCGGTCTTGTGCAACCTGTCAGCTGGACTTCCTCAATTTGGTCACCGAGGCTATTGACTCTAATCAAGCAGTTGTAATTCTTTACCTTGATATGCAAAAGGCGTTTGACAGGGTACCACACATGCGCCTGATGCATAAGCTAAAGGCTTATGGGGTAGACGGTCCTCTATTAGACTGGCTGGGTTCCTATTTATTAGGACGTACGCAGTCTGTTAAGGTTGAACAAACTATATCCACCCCGACCGCCGTCCCCATTGGCGTGGTGCAGGGGAGTGTCCTTGGCCCTACCCTATTTTTGATTTATATCAATGACCTCTGCAAGATTTTGCAACACGGTCGCTCCTTTATTTTTGCTGACGATGTGAAAGTTGTCTACGACTTTCCCCGTGGTAATGAATTTTCCGCACTTAATAGTATCCGTGAGGATCTTAATGCACTTGAAAATTGGTGCGAACACTGGCAAATGACCTTCTCCGCTCAAAAATCTAACGTCATGACCCACGGATTCTCTATACCTGCTGGGTCCCTAACAATAAACGGTATCACTATCAAACAGAATACCATAACAACAGATCTGGGCTTGCGCTACTCTATGAGCCTCAACTTTGCAGAGCAAGTGCATTATCAAGTCGCAAGGGTAAGAGGATTATCGTTCCACATACGCCGTTGCATAGAAACCGCCGATGCAAGGCTAGAACTTTATAAGAGTCACGTCAGGCCACATCTAGAATATTACTCTTTTATATGCAGCAATCTACGTAAGTCGGACCGTGTTCTGCTTGAGAAAGCTCAGCGACGCTTTACGAAGCTGTTGACTCCACCGCAGCAAGCGCTGAATTACCGACAAAGGTGTGAACACCTTAGAATTCAGCCGCTATGGCAAAGGCGCATTATCCTTAACATGTGCTTCTTACACAAGCTAATTCATAGAAAGTTGCACAGTAATATCACTTGTCTTAAACTAAGGAGCGCGTCTGAATCGAGACTCCGAAACAGGGGCCATTCCATTACTCCGCTAAAGGCAAAGAAGAGACTGCGGTCTCGTTTCTTCTTAGTTGTCTACGTGAACATATGGAACCGGTTGCCTCTCAGAATAAGAGAAATCCAAAATTTGCAGGTCTTCAGGAAGGAGATACAAAAATTCCTATGTTTTGGCAATCTACAAAGCATCTTCCATATCTGCGATTCGCAAGACCACTTCTTTGAAACTGGCCCTGATATAGCTTGAAGGCGCCCACGATGTAGTGCAAGACATCTAAGCACCTTCAGCTCAAAACTCATCCACATTCATTGTGGTTACCGTTCTAGCACCTAAGAGACTTTAACGGTATCCGTCGCACCCATTTTCCAGGGTTTAAGAATAGCAAACTGAATACAAGATGATCTTATTCTTCACCGACCTCTTCCTTCAATCCTTATTTCTTATCTACATCTTCATCCCTTCTCTTCAGACTTTTATCACATTCAACTTCTTGACCACTGGATCCGTGGAAAAAGTATTAGGCTTATGACCTCTATGGTACCCCTAGTAAAGGCATGCTACCAGACCTAAGCCTTGCATAGAATGTTGAAAACGTTTTCTGCTGCGGATGCACCTAAGCGTAGCATTAGAATTGTCCAAAATCGTCTAAATGCCGGCTTTAAATGAACCTTTATGTGTCTTCCTAGATGTCGGTTGCCAGCGGGCCCTAATAGAAGCTTTTTCATTAAGTCTGAGCGCTAGTTACTATACTCAGCAGTCTCCAAACACTATCAGTGGTTAAACCGCAAAATAAAAAAATAATCTTTCTTATTGTTGACAAAGAGCGCACTTTAACAGTTCTAGGCTCAAGAATCAGACATTTTGCTCTCCACTTACTCTCTCTTGACCCCATATACTTAGCTTTATCTGGTATACATGTGCCTTTCGCTATTGGCAACACTAGTAGACAGGCATAATGAAAATCAGATCCTCTTCTTTAACTGCTTTTGCTCGTAAAACACTCGCATTTCCAGATTTCATTTCACTGGCACGAAAGCTAACCAATGACAGAGAGGCCCCTGTCACACTGGCTGGCTGGAGCACCAGAAACTTTCCATCACCACTTTTCTTCTCTTGGCCGCCCGTGTGTCATTTATATTTTAGCTGGCTCCAAAGCCTACCATGCGTTATGCGTAATGGCGGGTGAACGACCAGCTCCCACTGGTTTTTGTTACTATTCTACTCCTGATTTACCTTATCGCTCTTTGCCTAGGGTGCTAGAACAGCTCTTGCCAGGAAAACCACAAAAGAAATAGTCGGTGTGACATTAGAGTGCCAGTTAACATTGCCATCTGGATGAACACCGCCGGCACTATCTTCGGAACTTAAAAATGGAGAGAAATAAATCGAAATTCATCAAAGAACTGCACAATAGTGTGCATCTACACATGAGGCATAACAATACCTCAAGTATAAGCAAGCTCAACCACCAGAAGTAGAGTTGTTAAAGCCCAACCAATGTAGACCAAAACGGATTTCACGCCCAAATGCAATTAGCTAAATTTTACTAAATTTTCCCATGCTCATTTCTTTATTATTAGTGACAGGCTCCTATAGCTCACTGATGTTAGATACAGAGCCTCATTAATATAGAAAATCGGCTCTAAGGGATAAATCTTGTGATGTTTAGCTAAGTAATGTGTGTATTTTGCAGGCCGAAATCTGTCAACGGATCTGAAAGATCCCCTGAGTTACTCAGGTAGATCTGGCTCATGCGGCCTTGCTGTAAGCTTTAGAAAAGTTTAGAGGCTTAAAAAATGCTAAACTCTATTTTACTGGTTGTTTATGTGACTCAGTATCCCCTGAAAACGGTATGCTGTGGCCTTCTAACCGTGAGTTAATTACAAGCTCCACTGAATTCCCTTGTAGATATAATATTCCTTGCTGGATTTCTAGCGTTTTCGCGCAAGCTCATCCCTTAATTGCATATATTTTTCATGCTTGCCTGCAAAGTTTACTTTTCGGCCACCTGCGCAGTCCGTAGTTGTCGCAGGGTATTACGGGCTAATTAGAGCATTTCTGGATAGCTATGCCTATCTAGAACATACACCGCTTCCCTACTTTTTATATTTTCTTTTCTTTTTTCTGCTATCTGCTTGCAAAGCAGAAAGCGATTTTTAGCGAAAAATAAAAATGGCCTTATTCGTAGACCATCATTTAATTGCGAATAACTCGCAAACTACTGCACGCATGGTGTTGCTTTTACATTCATCGTATTCAGGCGCTAAAGCTCGTCCAGACAAGTGTAATTTTGTGCTACTTTAAGCGGTATTCTAACTTTAGAAGGGCTTTTTCTTTTATCTGAGAATAACTCAGGTTGGAATTTTGCGCCGTAGAGCAATATCAGCGTAATAAAAGTAGGGCTATATTTTTTTGTTAATGGGTATTTTTCTACTGAAGCACGCAGATTTATTTTCTCTCTTAACAAATTGCTTCTATTTATGTCTGCATTTTTCGGAATTGTTTTTACTTTTCGTATGCCTTATAATTCCTTCATTCATTTCTTCCATGTGCGCAACAACAATTGGGGCAACTGAGTGGCCAATTATTGTGCGATCAATTTAAAGTGAACTTGTGGCAAATTGGATTCTGTTTCAAGGAGAAAAGGCAAACTACACCTCCGCGAAGTATTCACAATGAAATACAAGGAGCTCAATATCGCCCGAAGGAACCAGAAAAATGTCAAGGTGGGCGCCTGCGACCCAGTAGCTGTATACTAAACAGTGCCAATGCATTTGCAATTGCTAACGATGAACATATATTTTACCAACTTCCATGCAAGAGCATCGGATAAATGTAAGCATTGATCTGAACCCTTTAGGGTGCAGCCTCTAGCAGGTCTAGAAATATACCTATTTATTTATTTATTTATTTATTTAAGAAAGATCCGCCCAGCAAACTTCTGGTAAATTGAAATCCCCGAGTATCAAACACCTGTTTGCGGATTGGGAGCAAATAAAGTCAAGCACCTCTTTGGACGCACTCCCAGAGCTTTTATACACAAGTAGGACTGTAATTTAAGCTGAGGAAGTGTTAATCATTACCGAGAGCGCTTCGACGGTTTTATCTGCCGACTGAAACATGTAGGTGCGTGAAACGTCAAGTTCACACCTAACGTAAAGCGCAACGCCCCCAACATGTCGGCCAACGAAGCGATCACATCTATATGGTGCGTAGCCAGACAGATGTACTTCACCGTCCGTGATGTCCTGAGATACCCGCGTTCCAGTGAATGCAAGTATTCGGGATGTGACTCATCTGCAAGCAGATCTTTCTCGTACATCTTATTCCTTAGGCTGCGCACATTGCTTAGCACTACTTGAAGGTATTCGTAATGTCCAGCCCTGGGTCGTGCGCTACCAGCACTGGCAATGATAGGGCGAAAAATACCCCCGGCTGACCACCCGAAAACCCACAAACCGGAGACCTTTTTCACCGGCCGCTTCAGCCTATCCGCTAATGGGGGGTCTGGCTGAATGTTAACATTAGTACGCTTCAGATTGAAGGCAAACCGCAACCGCGCTTTGCCTTCCCTCGGGGTGGATAGGACCACACTAAGTAAGCGCAGTCGAGAGTTTGGAGGCGTTAATTGGGACATTAACCAAAATAGTCAGTTCCCTGACAGTAACACCGAGAAACATGGGCGGATGTAGCTTCTTTACGCACATCTTAAACCACTGTAGGTCATCCAGCGTACATTTGGCAGGAAGTGCGGCAGGGGATGCACTGCGTTACGGAAAATCACGCTGCTATCCATGAAAGAACCACCTCGGCAGGGTGTATTTACCCCACGCATTTTGGAATTTAGATGCGAAGCTTATTCGCAGGTAGAGACTGGGCGCACATTCTCAGACGACGCTGAAGCAACAATAGCGTAGGTCTTGTGCTCCAGCTTGTTTAACTCGTCATCCTTGAGGTATTTCGTACTAGCATGGGAATTTCCGTTCCGCTTTTTTCGTCCTACGGGCGAAGAAGCTCGGGGCTCAACGTTCATGCCCGCCTCCACAACATATATCTCCGGAAGACAGAGTGAGGTGTTTGGAGTAGGTACCTCCGCAGTTTGATCAGCACGTGTTGGGGATATCTGGGGATTTTTTACCCTCTGTCTGCACAATTTTAGGTGAAACTGAGAAAGTCGCATCACCAGGTCGTTTCTTTCGCTCAGGTGGTTGCATCTTGAGCATCTTCTAACCATATACTCAGCCGGAAGAACTCATTGTGACAGCTAGACTGCTATCAGAAAAAGTGCTAAATAGGTTGCAGGATAAAGCGAAGGTTAAGCATCTAGAAAAGAGAGTCTGAGGAATGGCTGTACGCTGTCCACTTTATTTATGCCTGCTCGCTTGAAGATAGATAAGAATGGTTAAGTCAACGTATATTAAGGTGGTTGAGGACATCGGAGCATATGACGCCAAATATAATAGGCTAGGATAATAGTCCGATGTGGATTGAGCCAGGGAATACTAGTCCTGGACTTGAAGGCTTGCAGCGAAAATCTCGAATTGCTTACAACCAGCTAGGGATATTTGAACAAATACAAAGTGGAGGCTGAATAACGGTTGTGCGCTAAACAAATGGGTTCCGTTTGCTCTCTAGAAGAGAGCTAAGAACGCTTTCGTCAAGAAAGAACAGCAAAAGAGCAGAACGCAAGCGTACAGTAAATAAATAAATAAATAAATTTTAAATTCTCTGTCAAATGAGACACACCTGTAAAGGCGTGTTCAAATATGCATACAAGCATAGCTTTTTATAATGTTAAAACCTTTGGTTTTAATGAAAGATATAACAGAAAGATGTAGTCCATATGAGTGAGCGGATTGTCAGGTAACAGTCAGATCAAGGAAAAGGATGGCGCTGTGGCCCGAAAAGCTGTTGCGTCAAAATAAAATTTTTGGGTAAATTTGCCATGTAGTGATCCATGAGCACAGGAGCCCAAACAAGGTTTCGGGTCAATTAATGATCATTACGAAGCCGGGATGATCTGTGCTCCATCAAAGCATTCGTCATAGGAAAAGCAGTTGCACCGGTTGGATGTAGAAGGCTGAGAACCGCGTCAGTGTGAAATGCTTAGATGTGGATTTATTTTGTGGCGAGTCACATTCGCCACGTTGTAGTGTCGTTAAGCGGACATTTTGTGGCATCTTATAGGTAGGACGCTTGCCAGGCGTAAACCCACCACGTCCTGGAACACTGGCGTAGCTTCTGTTGAACTGTAGTGCTAGTCGGCTATGCATCGTATAGACGGATTTTGCACTCTATTATTCGCAGTCGGTTGACAGCCCACATTCTCCTTGGTTGGCCGAATGGCTTAGTAATGATCCGGCAGCAGTCGTTGGAGCCGGTCATTGATGTACAAGAGTCGCAGAGTCGAATGATAATGATGCAGGTGAGTAAACACGTTGTTAACAGAGGCCGGCTTTTTCTATTATACCGTCCGGCTTGCAACCCGGTGATTGCAGTTGTTTCTTGTGTCTGCATAAGTCCATAACAGGCGAACATGCCATTCTCCGAAATTTGGACTCGGAATTCCTTCAAATGTATTTGTAATTGTCTCCATGGCCAAGCGAAATCTCCATGAAAAGTCATCGGAAAAGCCACTTATACGCGCGCAATGCTGTCCGTGAAATGACATCAGAAAAGCTCCAGGTGAATAGAGGATCGGAATGTTAGGCAGCGAAGGTAATCACACCAGAATTGGTTGTCTTCGTTTGTGGAACAGGGGATCCATGTAAATAAATTATTCTAGGTGAGTAAATTGTTCTACTGTGAGTACGAGGTGAGCTAAGCCCTTTTGTTTAGACCCCGTTGAGGTAGCGACTCCAGAATGACGGAAAGAGCTCCATTTGGAACGATGTGTGGGTTCTTTATTTCCCCGGAGAAAATGTCAAACGTTTAAACCGGCTGGCAAGTGAGAGTAGTCGACCAGTCCCAGTGGACAAACATTCTTGTTTTGGCGGACGTAACTGTGGAAATTCCGGGAGAAAACGGGCAACGGACAAGAGGCAGCCAAAACAATGAATCAAGAAGCACAAACACAGACAGGTGGCGCGCAACATTGCCTATGATACATTGAAACTTATGTAATTTTGTTTAGTATACATGATTTGCAAGCGCGTTCTTTACATCACGTCGCAGGTGTGACTCAGACTACAACTACTAGATAGGATGAAGGTTCTGCGCTCGCAGGGTCAAGAAACCGATATAAAAAACGTGTTGTCAAAAGTTGCGCGAAAACTACGATTGTTGGAGATAAACAGGTAAACCAACGATGATGACAGCGGTTTGAATGCGAGAGGCATCTTAGGTGAAACTAAGGACAACTACGTTGAGACCGAATGCGGGAGCAACATAGGTAAAACAACGTTCCAAGAAGAAAAGGAAATTTAAAGAATCGGCTATGGGGGGTGAAAGCGGACGGCAGTGAGAAGAGTAATTCTTGAGAGTAAGTACGAGGAGATGATAGTCAGGATAAATAAGGTTTACTACTAAAGTGTGGAGTAGCAACGACGCTCTCATGCGAAGTTTAAATCGTTCAGTTCTGAACAATCACCGGTAATATCCCGGTAGTCTGAGAGAACTCTAATAGCCGGAGACCGAACAGACGAGACTGGATTAGTCGACACGTCTGGAAACCTCGTAGCAGTCCAAGTGAATTTGACTGATCGGTTGCTGATAAAGAAGGCCAGGGCACTAAGCGTTGGTCGTTCGATTGAAGAAGGATTGAGAGTACAGGTTACTGATGGAAGTGCCTATATTAATAAAGGGTGAACAAGTCTCGATAGCTGTCACTGTAAGCGAGACATAGCTTTGAGTCTACAGAGCATAGATCGGTAACTCTTGCTGGTCCGGAAAAGGTCAAAGAAGTAGACCGAACAGGTGAGACTAGGTTGTTGCAAGGCACTGAGATTTGGCAGTCCGATTAAAGAGGAAGTGAAAGTGGAGAGCGCTATAACGATAGGAGAAGGTCCGGATAAAAGGAGGTTTATGTATAAGGTAATGGGGACAGGGTAAACTGAGCCAGGAAAAGCCAGTGAGCGAGCTGGACTCCTACTTGAGCACGTTCCGAAGACGTTGTTTCAAATAATGGGAAAACGAACATCTCTAAAGGAGAAGCTAGGATGCGACTTAGTTAGCAAATGAGGTGAAATTGATCGCTAGAAGAGTTTGGGAAAGTTGACGGCTGAATGGACAAAGAAAAGGCAAAATGTATGCATACGTTAACTTTTGGTGCTAGCAGGAAATAAAATTTGATTTCTTCGTAGTAGGATCGAGGGTCATATACTGCACAGAGGCCAGCGTCTTCGCAAAACGTTGACAAGTCTAGTCAAGGTAAGGAGGATGACAAGCTAGATATGAGAGGCAGTTAATGTAGATTATGGTCGCAGAGGCCTGAGGGCAGCCATGAGGTAAGGAACAGAAATACGGGGCAAGATTAGTTACGACGAGTTAAGGGCGAGCATCTTTTTCCCTTGGGGCTGCGTGAGATCATAGATGGAAGGCTCTTAGGTGTGGTCAGGTCCCATTTCCCACAGATGGTCTTCCAGTCTGTTAATGTCTAAAATAGTAGAGATATGACGGAATGCGAGGTAGCTTTTAAGTAACGAACCGAACTGGATTTACAATTAGATGCTCGTACAGCGTGTGAAAGCCGGTTCCACAATACACCTTCTGTAGATATAGAAAATTGCACGCCTAGTACTATGGGATTCGGGCAGGACAGTGGAGTGTGGGCAAGTACGACGTGGTTACGAAAAGTCATCCGTGGATATGATGGGCGTCAGTGAGCTCGCAAGCGGATTATTGACAAGCACATATAGGAGGATAAGGTTAGTTTTCAGTCTTCGAACGCATAAAGGATCTAGCGCGAGTTCGATGCACGGACCACGAATGTTAAGGGTGGAGTGGCCCATCAGAAATTTGGTGAACGATGCTGGGACCTAGTTACTAGCAACCTTGTCGCATTTTCTGGAGTTAGTAAACGTAATGCAACAGTTTTCTAGCAGAGGCCGGGCGCAGGTTTTATACAGAGCATGTCTAGATTCTTGCACTGCCATGTATTAGGATGTGTAGCTTATGGGGAAGCGTGCTATTGCTTAGCAGTGGCTCAGTTTTACTGCGAATTTCAAATAACTGGTGCAATATACACCTAGGTCCTAACTGTGTGGATATTACGAGTGGTGTGCCTTTAAGCGCAAACGCCTTAGGTTTAACAATGCATCTGTATGAGAGGACATTGCATTCCGACGGTGAGAATGCCGGCGACTAAGTGTTGCACGAAACATCCAGAGCCCTGAGATCGCTTTAAAGTTTAGAACGACTGGCTTACATGTTTGTTTGGCATATCCGCGACAATGAGATGGGTAGGCGAGTACTAGGTAGTACTAATCATGCTATCTCTCTAGAACCACAGATTAATAAATAAATAAAGTTTTTATTCTCGACAAGGCGAGGCAAGCCTTTACAGGCATGATCATTATGACAACAATGCGTGGTCTAGAATGTGCAAGAATACGTTATGTTGGCCGTACCAGTATATGTTTATGTAGGGGGTATGTAACTATGTAACTGTGTGTGTGGGTGTGTCACTGTAAGGTTCCTGTTTGTAACTGTGCTGCTCTAACTTTGACTCTCATTTCGTCGGCAATGCTCGAGTAGAAGATGGATGTCCGTGCGTTGGAAAGGATTAATCGGATACCCACGGGCAGTGACTTTATTTTGTGGCGAGTCACGACCGCCACGTCACAGTGTTGTTAAGCAGACGTTTGTGGCTTTTGATAGGGAGAAGGCTTGCAAGGCGAAAACCCACCACGTCCTGGAACACTGCCGCCGAACTATTTGCTGGAACGGGTCAAACCCGAACCACCCAGCTGGCACCACGAGGAGGTTGTTCGGCTAGCCAGCCCTAAGCGGGTTGCGCTCGCTTGGACTCGTGTTT
>CALYDF020009984.1:0-10352 GCA_944474145.2 Dicrocoelium dendriticum
TGTGGGTGTGGTTTCAAGTAGCTAAATCTTGTTTCCTACTTTCAAAACAAACTAGTCGCCGTGCGGTAAACAGTGACCCACAGCAGTATATATTAGCAGTTGTTTTCCTCTCTGTCATATTCCAGAGAGATATATGGTAAACATTTTATGGTCGGTCACCTCACCTGACTGATTCTTCTTCACATGTAGTTGGTCGTCCGAGTTATGGAAAGGGCGATGTATTGCACACATTGGCAATTCCTTAATCTAGGATATGGCGGAAGGGGTCTAACACTGGCACATGAAATTTTCTCAACGGGCTGTAGAGGCAGACACCAACAGAGAATTCGAGTGGCAAGTAAAATGTCAAGGGGGAGAAGGTGGCATATATACATTCGTTTCGCACCGGCCATGGACTGGATAGGTGTGAGAAAATCGCGTCAGGACATGTGAGAACCTGCACATTCGCGCAAATGAATAGGTGCTTGTTTGTCCACAATCTAAATCGGACACCGGAGGCCTCAAACTGGAGCAGTGGGGAAATTTGAGTAGAGACTGTCCCTTTGTATATTGGTGTTTACAGTTCAGTTATAGCAGCTTTGCAAATATGGTAGGAATTGGCAAAACATATCTGGAGAGCCTTCATCAGTGGTCCAACAATAATGATCGACTGAAATGGTGACGGCTCTGTTTGGGATGCACCTGTTTGTGTGCCGAGCACCAGAATTACGCCGTCACGACGTGCGAAGCGGGCGCATCGATAGACCAAATTGTTGTCAGTGGTATACAATACATCTCCGCATTTTCCTCGTTGGGCTAATTTGAGACCCCACCCAAACAAGTGCGTTATCATTAACCGATGTGATATATGTACCTCGAGTGTCATGACTGGTGCGCTTAATTGGCTGATTTACAGACACTTGCTACACATCCTTTCGGCAACTACACAGTTTGTCCATCTCCCATGCTCACGCAATCCCCGACACCTAGGCATTCGTTAGCGTAATCCCGGGTGAATAAGTAGCGCATCATATTATCACTCTCAATCAAGTGCTCTACTTCTAATACCCTAACCCACGGTTAACCGTACGCGTATATGATTGGTGACATCCGGTTCCGAATTTGCCTGTCACTGTGGCCAGCAACACGACGCCTGCGCTTACAGAGGGACCATGGGTGGCTTGTGCTGCACCACCCACAGCTCCAAGCACGCACCCCATATCCGGTGTAAACCAGAAGGAATAAGACCGGGAGGCATGTGGATAGGAGCCACGTTCCTTCAACGGAGCCGGCCCACACTCCTTCACAGGCAAACACAAGCACGATGTATTTGGGGAATCAAGTGCACACAAGTCGGTGGCTGGACCGTAGTCCACTCCACGCTGAGTGCATGGAACCACACTTCGAGTCTAGCACGGCCACAAGGACCGTGTACTCCGTCCCCTCCAGCAACGACCAACTGTCTCCTGGAGCCAGTATGGACGAGGCAGTGGGGAATAGACAGGTAGGCACCTTGTCAACATGCACATCAATCGCAGCCCCTCCGGGGATATCAAGCAACAGCCAAGCACTTGAAACGACAAGATGAAATAAAATAAATCCAATAATGCATACAGATACGGTGGCATAACTCTTCGCTAAATTAGCATATGAAGTAAGTTGGTTAGCAACGAATCCGCGATAAGGAAAAAAGGTCCACAAGTTAAAAGTTGGAGTTGGAAAATCCGCTGTGTGGTTGGGTTGCTACAAGCAACCTCTATTGAGACCTCTGTTCACTCGGTCATTCCGATCACAAGGACCGTAGATACAATGGAAACATTATGGTGTTGCTCATCCCAACACAGTGTTGGGATGAGCAACACCATAATGGGTCCACAAGTTACTTAGAAATGCTACAAACGCAACAAAGTTACCGAAGATAAGCGCAATTAGCGTAAGCAACGTGGTCAGTTAATAGAAGATTACTCAGGTAGGCAAAACAAACCAAATAAAGTGGAATGAAATTTATCCGACTTAAAATGACCTGGTTAAAGTGTAAGTTGCTTTAGCCCAAGAATGCAACATCAGCCTCGTATATACACTGCATAAACTGCAACCACTCGAGATCCAATGTTCACCTTGTGCATAACAAGGTGTTTATAATATTTCGATTATTGAGTTTGCGAGGTAAATTCATTTGCAGTGTAGAGCATGGGGGGAATCGGACTAACTTGGACATCCTTACCTCGCCCAGTGTGTTAACTCAACGACATAGTTCATTGGGATGCCATTGTGGAATACGTTTAGGGAGCATGAGTACGTAGACGTGGCGAAGCGCACCGGACCCACCTACCATAGCTTGCGTGTCAAAAAAAGCATGCTGCTTCTCCTTCCCTTTACCGGACTTGTAATGTTTCTAGGCCTCAGTGACGCTCAGATAACACGCTACGCAAACGTTACTTTAAGCTTTGGTCAATTCTCGCCACGAAATCAAATTCTTCCCAGTGGGACCGGCACAATGCAGTTGTGTAGTACCACGGTAGTCTCAGTTCTGTTGGGACACAACCGTAAACACTCGATAACGAGAGACCGCAGCACACTTCTGCGATGTGAGAGAGTTCACGTTTGTGTGTGTATTCGATTACTGCAACTACATGTTTAGGTTACAATGGTAATCGAATTCAATCGGAATTTCTCATCCCCAACCTCCCCACCCTGGTGCTGAACAGGTGTACACATCTGTTGGGATTTCTTCTCCACTTCCCACTTAGAAAAAGGCGCTCACGTGAATCACTCGATTTGGGTGTTGTGGGTGCAGCAACAACGCAAGATTGACAGTAGGAAATTCCACGGCGTTACAGCGTGAGTGTCTGCTTTGATGTCACTATCGTCTCCCTGTAATGTTTTGCACAGTGACACAAGCAGTTTGGAAGACAGATCGAATTCAGCACTAGACACTAGGGAACGTAGTTCATAGTTCAAAAACATCCTATATAGCTCTTCAATTAGCCCATCGGTTTGGATTAGTATCCACTTTACTTGCAGCACTGCTGCTCCTGCCTCTCTAATTGGCTGGATATTATAGCGAGTTATAAAACGGTGAACATACTTTTATTTGCTGTTGATGGTTTGGTATTCCTAGGCTGTGAATTGTGGTCCATCATCAGAAAAGATTTTCTCGTGAATTTCTTTCCTGGTCAATTGAAAACGCAGCACTGGATGATGTCAGCGCTTTGATCCCAAAATAATCACAAACCGTGCACAGATATTTCTACCGTCATGTATGAATAGTTTTGAAGCCACCTTCCGCCGCAGTACTTACGGAGTGTCATTGGAGCTTTCGTTGGGCAAACGTCCTACGTTCTACAAGCCAAGCAATTCGACACGTAGTCCAGAAGATGACGGCTCACCTCGGGCCTAAGCACTAACTCACTGGTCTGCGCGACGCGGTTGGCAATTTCCAGATGTAATTTACGGATCAGTTCCTCATGATGGTCTGCATAGCTTTCGGAATCCACATTTGAATACGTATGATTATTACATCACCCCGCAAGATCAGCTCATCGGGAAAAGGAAAAGACAGCGTTAATTCTTCTGGCAACTTCTCTTTTCATCTGGTCATCTGTTAAGTATCGTTCGGTCTAACATTTTGTTAACAGTGTAAGTATCTCTAAATGAAATGTTGCACTCTATAACCCTAGTCTCACGCACGGATTGATTCACAGGAAAAAGGGAGCAAAATGCGACGTAGCGGAAATTGTAAGCTTGGTTCTATAACACTAAATTTCAACGTACATAAATGACTTACCACTAGGTTTTAGACGCAGCCTCAATGTTGTGCAACAGTAAGTCGAAACAATCCCAGCAATCTGTATTCCTGATCAGCGGTGAGACAGACAGCAGCGGCCAGCACGTCAACGGTGAAGCGTGTGGTTATGAGCCACTCGGACAGTGTTTCGATTAACCACTGTGACGCGAATAAACAAATGTCACGGTCGTGCTTTATTATCCGCGTGGTTTTGCACAAAGGGCATAGCAAAGGTAAATTAACATATATACATATGCTGACGAGTAGGAAAAAGGACAAAATTGCAAAGTTGCAATTGGTGAATTTGTACTCCACAAACCGCATCACATTTTTTGGCAGCGTTGCAACTGCTGTAAACACCGTTCAGTGGTAGGGAGTTGCTGTGTCGCATTGACTGTTTAGGTTCTCTTGTACTCCGTTAGTATCCGAAAGCTACGCTCTTGACAGCGTACCGTGGATTCATATTCTCGAACCGATTTGATAGCTGATATTCAAATCGTATTTCCGGAGACGTATAAGCACCATCAGTAGGTAATGTGGCAAGACATGAAACGGCTTATTGACAATATGTACTAAAATTTTGTAGTCAGCAGACACTGTAGTCTTCCGGCAAGTGGTCCATTCCTTGAGACCTTCAACGACATACATAACCACAAGCATTTCCCTTTCAATTACACTCCGAAAATCTAATGGTTTCCGTTTTGACATCAACAGCGCTCCGATTCCGTCTTGACAACTATCCCACAGAATCTCAAAAGGGAGAGTAGGGTCAAAATAAGCAAAGTATCATAACCAAGTCTCATTTTCTTGTAGGTCATATCTTGTTCGCTGTTCCAGTGCCAATCTCCGCCTTTGAGTGTCAAGTGCGTATGGGCGTCATTAAATGGTAATAAGTGACTCAGTTAGTTAACCATTCCGATCAGCCGGTTGATTCATTTCATATACGTAGGAGGGGGTATTGCCTTTATTCTCCTCAAGGATTTTCGAATTAGAGTACAAACCCTCGGAACCAGAGACGGGTCCGCTGACCACTGCCCCTGATCTGAGCAATGCGACTTCCCCGCGTTTTAGTTCTGTATTTCGAGTTGCACAATTTTGCGGATACCCATAAAGATCACGATTATACCCCTCTCCAATACCACCGAAAACCAGTACATAATCCACGACACAAACTTTTCTCTGCAAATCATCCACTCCTTAGAACGCGTGTTTTCGAAATATTTATTTAGATACTTTCAAGCCGAAGAACAAACGTAACCATGGAAATTGGCTAAACGATGCAGCAGACGCCGTCGGATGGTATGATTGTGGTCCAACAATACATCACAAAAAGTGGGTAATAGATCGATCTTAACTACGGTATTAGCCTGATGTCCATCAGACTATTTGAAATGACTACTTCTCGATCGGTTCCAAACATTATTTCGTGATGTCAGCCTTAGGTAAATCTTCGCTCGACAGTACATCCTCTAGTGTCGGTACTGTGCAGGCGCAACGTTAAGCGTCTCTGCGTGGAGCAACCCTAAGGCCCACCGTAATTATCATTAACAATCTCCAGATGACTGACTTCATCAGTCGGTTCCCTCACCTATGTTATAACATCTAATAAAGGAAGAGGCACAAGTTCTTGTAAAAATCCTTCACGTACAGCTAATGGAACTAGTTTAGCCGGTAAAGGGACATAGATGGCGAACTAATCCACCGACAAATTGTGCGCATCCGTCAAATTCTCCCACCACTACATCAAACACTTTGGGAAAGAAATCTAGAACGCTTGTGACTAACTGGTAAGAATGCAAGAAATGTTCACGGTTACATTAAACGAAACCATATTGCTGAATGAAAGTGCCCAGAATAGGCTTAGGCACCGCTGCAACAACCACGAACTCAAGATGATTGCTGCACACGTCCTTTGGATATGTGAATTTCAATACGGCACTGCCCTACAGCTGTATTTTCTAGACGTTCCATATCTTCAGGGAGTGCTGCGTTTTATCCACTCGCTCTGCAGCGCAGTATTACCGTGGTAAAATATTCACCATGGTCCCTAATTCCAATCGGAAGTAGGTTGGTTATTCTAAATAAAAAGTGTCGTTCCGTGTTATTGATGTAGAAATCCTGAGCAAAAGACGGGTCTTCAGTATCCAGTAAGCGGACTTTGTCTCCACATTACTAAACGATAACTAGCAAAAGTCCCAGTAGAATCTCAGTGGCATCACCGCACAAACCTGAAGCATCTTGCCTGAAAATCATCACCCCGGCGTTGGATCATAGTGGAGGCGCTGGGGGTTCAAGTTCAATGTTTATTGCGTGGCAGCACCTATCGTGACCGGCTTAAATCATCTGTATCTGGGTTACGCGGTCAGTGGTGAATTGGCACGGCCGCACGATTAACTGGGCTCATTGACGTATGCACTTCGGTTTGAGGTGCTTGGACATAGGCGATATTACTCAAACTACCTTGTCCTGTCTCATTACACAGGGCAAATAAGAGCAAATAAGAAGCGAGCGGCAGTCGGGAGAATAAAGACATTTAAAGTTGTAGGTGTGAGTACATGCGACTGGAGTGTTTTGTATAACCGGATGAAGCACACTGATTCCCTGGTTGGATCCCCTCGAGTGAGAATATTCATCAACTTAGGACTCGATTCAGGTGCATTGTTGGCTGCTCCTCGAATACCACTCGTTAGCGTTGACACGTGAGACACGTGCCAAAAGCGGAACGACAGTGAAAACCGAGGCACATGAACCCAACGGACATGGCAAATGCTACACGGAATGGCGAGCGAATTAGCAACACCGAGAAGCGACGTTGAGCGCAACCCGCCGGACAACGCGTGTACAGATTATGTACAATCAGTAAATCAAATGGACAATCGGAAAGAACAAAAACAAGTAGAGTCAAATGTTGTGATATATGAAACAGTACATTTGTCCGTTCCACTACGGCATCGTGAAACGTTGCACTGTGACCCAATAGCAAGGAATGGATTAGAAGCTTGTAGTCAAAAGCAAAACTTACGACGCATTCGAGGTCAAATTGTATGCATAACTAGAATAAACACGAAACCACGGATTCATGACATTTTATTTGGAACCAAGTGGTGTCGATGAGACAATACTAAAGCACTCATACCACCATGTTCGGTGGCTAGAATAGTAGAAATGTGCGCAGTACTCTAAAGACACTCAGGTCGACTTCAGGAGGGTGGCAAATACAACGGAAAGACATTGATGTTCATCCGAATGCCGACATTGTGCGACATGCACCAGGTTGCCGGCCCCGCTGATATGAGTACTCGACGAGTTGCTTAATGCCGATGGATACTGTGGGGCTGGACCAGCAAATAACAGAGCCTCAAGGTGGGAAACAACATCCGGTATTGGTTCGAACTACTTTTCGGTAGTCCAGAATTAGGACGAAATTGGCGCACCCGGGGGCCGTGTCGTTCCCCGACGTATCCATCCTGGTGCACATCGCGTGCACTGGTTATGGTCTAATTAGGCAGCAGAACAGCGCACGCCCGGTGACGATTGGAATATCCCAAACCAATGGCAGTGGCCCAGATTCATTTCCACGTGTCCAGTGAATAGGTCTCATGACCGAAGCACGACCTACACTAGGTGACTTCAGACACTCCCTGGATGCAACAATAATTAGTGATATATCTGAACTGTGCCATATTGTAATGTTATAATGGAGTCAAATGTAAATTTCAGTGCGGCGTGATGCGCGCATTTCTTTACGACGTATTCCATTATCTTATCTCAGTAGAACTGCAAATGAAGATGATTTCTTATACCCAGTAGTGTATGGGAAGACGCAGTGGCTATGTCAAGCTGAAATGACACGGGACACATATACCCGACACTGCATACGCCCGTGCTGACAACAGCCACAATGTGACCATCCATAGATGAAACTAGTAATGAACAATGGGTTAGCCTACTTCTGCGCTATGCCCGGGTATTCGCTTTGGCCAGGGTTCACCAAACATTTTTCACGACGGGAAGGATAACCAACAAATTGATGATCGTGGACCGGATTAGGTTTCTGTACAATATTTGTAGGCCAAAACCATGGCTCTGGGCAAATGAAAAAAACGTTTCAGTTTTCCATGTTAAGCTTTTTGAAAAGTCCTACAGATATGCGTGGACCAAGAAGGGTTCTGAGACAAAAAGACGTCGAGATACTTGACGGTGGAAGAGCTGGGTATGGGATCTGCATTCACAGTAAGTGTGGAGAAATCTATGAGGGACTGCAACTGAAATATTACCTTACTGCATTAAGCTTAAGAGATCTGGATGAAGACTATTCCACAAGCTCTTCCAATCCATGTTGAAGTGATCGGTAATCCTGGTTAGTGGATGCCATACATCTCAGCACATCCTCAGCATATTTACACCCTGTGAACATGGTTTGCATTGGGAAACTTTCAACTATAAACTATAAACTTTCAACTATAAAAGGTGATAAGATCGGTCCCTGTAGAATACAGTCGGCACGGAAAACTGAGGATTTCTTATCGTTCAACTTGGTGAAGTGAGTATGATCTGGAAAACAGTCAAGTAACAAAGTACACGAACCAGCGTGAACTCCATTTTCGGATAGCAGGTTTAGAAACCTTGGTCTATCCAGGCTTCCAAAGGCATTCGAACAATCCAGGAAGAGAAACCATACGGATTTACATTTTTGACCTAACGCAGAGGCTATAGAATGAACAACATATGCCACTGCATCCGATGTGGAGCGCTAGGGTCGATACGCAAACTGGTAGATACAGTCTTCAGGAGCGGCTGCAAAAATCCCCGGAAGTAACAGTCTTTCGAAAACGTTTAGGAGAACAGATGTACATGCACTTGGGCGATACTGTTGAGATCCAGTTTTTGATACTGGAGTGGTACTGGCCGTTCTCCAAATGTCCGGGAACACACCCGTAGTGATGCATTTGTTAAAGAGATCTGTTAAAGGTAGTGGGAGAGAATCAGCACTCTTCTTCAAAGCTAATGGTGAGAGAGCATCCGGACCACAAGCTTTGTTTGCCTTTAATCGGTTGAATTCCTTGTGAATGTTGTGTTGATTGAAGGGCGCAGCTGCACTTGAGCTGATGAAGGAAGGCAAAGAAGATGAGCTTAATGAGGCGGAGCCAAACTCCGAATTCAGTTTATCCGCATCCACTTCACCGCTTTGACTGCAAACGCTTTTGCCACAGAGCTGTCTCCGAAGCCTCCATAGATCGCGACAGTTATGGTTGCCTAGAACTGCTTCGACGTATAAGTGGTTTAGCATATTTATCGTGGATTTAATTGTTGTAGTTAGGCTTTTGACACGAGTAACTTTCTTGCGCTTGTAAATCCATTCCTTCATACTACGAATCCGCTTTAGTAATGGTGATGAAAATGTATCTGTCATTAAGTTATTTTAAAAGGGCAACACATCTCAAAGATATATTTGATGTAGTCCATAAGATGGTCACATAGATGGGACAGGTTTTCGTCTTTGAAGGCCAAAAAATCAGTTAAAGCGAACATCGTCTGGAGCCTCGTGATATTTTCCAAGAAGCAATTTCGCCATTTCATAATCATGTAAGGAAGTCTGGTCAGCGTTAAAATATTAGACCTGCTATATATGACTGGACACATTTTTAAAATACAGTGGTCTGAGCTGCTCAAATGAGACCGTTTTTCATGGAAAACAACTCGTTTAGTTGTGAAAGCGTTTAACTGGGCATCTTGTTTGGTCGAACCAGTCACTATGTCAACCAAGCCGTGTCTTGAGGAATGTTGTATCCTTTCTTTTGAAAACGCCAGCAACAATACAGATGGAACAGTCTAGTTTAAGCAGCAGCGTTGAATAAAGTTGGTCCTCTAAAAGCTTTAACTCTGATGCAGATGTGTCAGAAGCAATGTAAACGTTTCCAGCGCTGACTGATTGAAAGCCATTTAAGAACATCAGTCTGCATCCAACTAAATGGCAGCTTATAGAAACCTTTGAGTATGTTAATATTACAATTGCTGAGTTGAACCAAGCTTGATTAACGTATGGTATAACACCACGAGCACTACAAAAGTGGAGTTTGTAGTGACCTGGAGATTCCCCTGTTTGTCTATGTAAAATATTATTAAAATATACTATCATTTTGTACCTAGACAACTTAGAAAGCTTGTCCGTTAGAACGATGCGTTTGTGTTTGAGTCAACCAGACGAATCACATTTTGCGCGCTCCTGCCTTAACCGCCTTCAAAGAGCTTTTACTGTGTCTCGGCTGTTGACTATACCTTGCTCCTAGCTTGAAACGTTTTACGGTGTCTTTAGTTAACGGGACTGCACGTATTGACAATAAACGTCTATCACGCCCATATATTTGTCTTTTTCCGACTTTTTCATGAGTTTATAGCGACCAAACGATTCTACTATAACTAGCTATCCCGACCGGAAATTTGATAAGACGCTAACTAATTTTTCTTTTCAGGATTGTTAACCTGTGGTACGTACGTCCATTTTTTGCATTTTGTGCATATTTCTGGTTTTATATCGCTTATGTTTTTTTTACCTTTTTTGTTATGGATGCATGTAACCCATTCC
>CALYDF020009985.1:0-10353 GCA_944474145.2 Dicrocoelium dendriticum
CGATTTTGAGTTTTTGTTGTTCGCCTTCGCAGCGATGACGTTGAGCTACGTGCCAGTGTCGATGAAGAAAGCGATGGAAGAACGTCGATGCTTAGCGGAAGACAGGCGACCTGTTTTGTTAATGATGGATGCGTTAGTCATGCTAGTATTCAGACTGTTCACTTTCCCTGAAGCGGATGAATAGTGCCTAATTCTGGGAACCCTACAACCTCTAAATATTCCACTGTGTCTGCGGCGATACCAACATAATTTTTAGACGGTTTTGATATTGTCTGACTGAGAACGTACGGAGAAATTGTCGCGCTTTCGTGTCAAACAAGTAGTATGTGATGCAAGCACAGATGAACCACAATGAACGTTGGACAACATGTGGTTATCGTCTAACAGTGACACACGCTGTTTCGAAGCCTTCACTGCTACTATGCTGCTACGGATTAGTACAATTCCTCATATTTAGTGTCGGCTCGGCCTGACGATATGGAGCATAGATAAGACTCGGTTTTCATCGGTGGAAATACGTCACCGAAGCTACTAGTGGTCTGCTGCGGAAGACATTCAAGCGCATACTCTGCTTGAGTAGCTAGTTGTTTCAGCAACCTCTCTAGAAATATGGACATTGTTACCGGCAATGGCTCTGCGGGACGTACAAACCACAGCTCCATTACCCCTTCTTTATCCACAAATAAGAAACTAGCAAATGCGCTGAATTTAGCGGAGCTACCTATATGGCTTGCCATCTCTCAGTTTGAAACCTTTGAGCTGTTCAAGGCTATCTCATGCGCTGGGCTGTAATTCCTTTAAAATCGGGTGCTTCATCATTTTATACTTTGCCTCAGTCGATGGGCAGATTAGAATGTCCTGAACCAGCTTCACAACCAAAGAAGAAGGCATAGCACGAGCTGATTTTCTCTCAAACTGTCTGTCCAAATCCATTTATTCTCCAGTTCGCTCTCGAATATGGCAAACCAAGTATCTAGGCTATGTTCCATGAATGCTGGAACAGCCATAGTATGTATGTCTACGCTGGGAAACGACTCACATGACACTCTTGAGTTGTGAATCAACAAGGTCGAGGATGAACAAAACCGCAAGGACACTATTTGAATTAGGCAAGAAACGATGGGCTCCCAACATACCCTGTTATACGGGATGTCGAAAGTACACAAGTACAAGTCCCTCTACCATATATGTATTACCTGCCCGCTTCTGTGCACAATTAATGTGCGAAATGGCTTGTGCAATAGTTGGAACCTTTAGGTAAGGAGCTCTCTATTCATTATTTGATGCTTAATGATGCCTCTTCACATGTTTCTCTCTAAGCTTGAGTTTAGTCCATCCGAGCGGTTACTGCCTAAGTTTATTCTTATTGGAGGTATATGGATGAAATTTTCATCATCTGTGATTTTCGCACTGATGTTAACTGTGTGCTCGACCAGTTCAACACTGCACATTCCTCAATGAAGTTCACTAGTAAAATGGACAATGAAGGTGAGCGGGCTTTTCTGGACGTTTTGTTGAGGAGGCGCGAGGATGCATCAATTGAGTGTAGTGTCTTCCACAAAGCTACGTGGGTTTAACAGCGCACACACTCTTGAGCTTTGTCCATCTGATGTACCAAAGCAACCTGTGCGTTGCTTGTATTACCGGGCCACCAATATTTATAGGCCGGAAACTCTCGAATGTGAGGAGGACTGAACTGTGAATAAACCTCTATCGAATGGTTATCCTGAACCTTTCCTCAAATAGCACACCAGGATGCGTGAGCGCGTTAAGCCCGCAACAATGGTTTTGAAAAAGGATGTGTTTCTGCCTGTTCCTTTTAAAGCTGACCTCGCCTTCGATCTCTTGAACAGTAGAGTTTCTACTGCTTTAGTAAGGGCCTAGTCGACGGCCTACTCGCACGTGCTTGCAGATATCGGACCGTTATAACTTACCAGGTTACAGACAGACTACCAGTGTCATCCTAATCGTCCATAGTTTACCAGTTTACCTGCACCTGTGGTGCGAAGTACCTCGGGCATACTACCAGGCGTCCGTCAGTACGAATGTCCGAGCAATGTCCAGGGTCACTGCGGAGAGGCACGCTCAGAAGTATCAGTAGCTCGATCTTGGAACATTTGCTTTAAAGTGGGCGTCAGATTTTGACCAAAGATGCCTTCAGTGTCAATTATGCAATACCCGAAAGGGTTAAGGAAACGCCTTGTACAGACGGCTGAAGCCATCGCGATCCGACTAACACAACCAGAACTATGCAAGCATAGGATGCTTATGCAACCCTTGACTTTGCCTTGGCCTAGATGATAAGTCTACCCCTGGAGTAATATGCGCAACAGGGAGCTATTAATTTATTTAATTATTATATTGTTAGTATTTTGCCTCTTCTGTTTACGCAAGCTGTTTTGCTATCTATTAGACATGCACGATGTCACCTGATTAAATCTATTTGAGCATCGAATGTACATGCTAAATCTATTCAAACCGACCCATCTGTCCTCATTTTATTGTTTTCGCCACTTTACCGTTGCAATACTGGGTCCTATAACTGTCATTGTCTGACGCAAACCATCGAAAAGCGATTCATTTGCAACGTTGTGTATGGCTTTCCATGGGCATTACCTGCGATCATCCGATAACCATTGTAATCGGTTGAAACGGCAACAGCCGGTAAATGAGGCAGCATCGCATTAGTTGTGCACAACGAAGTGGCTGATTTGATCAGTGCTCACACGGCCAGCCATGTGATGCCTTCCGTACGAAAGTGGTCTTGTACCCAGGCGGATTCCCCTAAGACAACACACCTCCTCGGACTATGCCACCAAGTAACACCATGCGCATCCAACCTATGCAGAAATGATTCAAGGTTTCCATGCTCTTCCTTAGAAACTGTCAAACTCGACCGAGATGCTAGCTGCTACATCAGATAAACCTGGCTCAACCACACCCCTCCACAGTTGTTTAATCACTAAAGTCATTGTATCCCCTCCGTTTCCCGCTTTTAGTTAGATTCAATGTTGCACGCGTATGGAGCTTTGGCTCAAGTGTAGGCCGCCCATTCTCCTTGAAAATCCATATCTAGCGCCCTGTTTCAAAATCAAGCTGGCCACCTGAAATGTCTGCAGGATGATTTTGCTCGGATGACAAGCTGTTCTTGATCGCAAAGTGAATTCACTGCTATATAGATCTGCTGCATCACAGAGACCTGTTTAGAGGACTGTAGCATGAGATTGTGGCTGGTTTCTCCGTCTACGAGTTCGGCTGGCATTTTCACGGTGCGCTTATCTGGTTACCAACATGTGGATGCAGCTGGCCTTGCGGGCGTGTAGATTGCGTTGAGCACGCATGCGTAAAGCGCTGTTCTTGATTGCATCCCTGTTAATATCGAGCTCTGCTGCAGCAGACTAGAAACCTCAGTACCATCGTTCAACTGCGTATGAAAACTGGCACTTCTGGTCACTGTAGTCGCATATACTCCCATAGATTGCACCTGTATTGAACTAACACGCCAGCGGTTGCAAAAGTGTCCTGCTGCATTATTCACCTTTATATCTACGAATTTATTCTCACAAGAACCTACATACTGTCATTCGAATTGCTTTCGCGAGCTCCTCCATTTACTGCTCAAATTTTGGTTCTTTCATTCGCCGATCACCAACAAACTGTGCTTCATTAGTCCCAAGGTTATCGGTGCCTGATCCTAATCAACGAAGTTATTCTTCCCTTTGCTTTATCAGAACTGCTGTGGTCTTATTTTAAGGATCATTTTGAGCGTCATTCAAAAATCCTACTACCATTCGTTCTAGTCTCTGTATAGAGTGATAGTTGTCAATTTAGTCCGCACTCTGGACAGTGTCGTCATTAAACGGTACTTTTCAAGTCAAATTTCTACGCCTTATCCCACCCTGGAAAGCGGCGACCGTGCGCCGCCTATCCACCTACCGGCTAGATCGATGGCACTCACGTCTCCTATATACCCTAAGGAATGTGTGACTCATCTGGACGTGACAATTCTGACCCCTCTCTGAAGCGCAGGAGGCAAACATCTGACCTCAAACTAGTGCCGATTGCCTCGCCACGATCAGTGACCTGAAGCCACACATGGTGCTTCGGTATCTCTGTCCTCTTGTTTTAGTATCCACAGCAATAGTTGCTCTATTACATCTTTTTCTTGTGGAACCCTTTTACCATATCACCACCAACTGCGGTTATTTGTAGTTCGCTACCCAATTACTGACCGTGGTCACATACTCCCGGTAGAATTCCTTCATTCTAAGCAAGTGGAAACGTAGATAAGTGAGGCATCTACAATCTACATCCTGAATTCTTCTTTACTATAGAATCCCTTTTGGAATTGCTGGAAGTCCCAATGACTGCAACAGTCGCAGCTCCTACAATGAGATCAGCTGAGAGACAAAAGGCACATTAGCCGTTACCGTGAAAGCACCGCAGACAGGGTGCGATCAGAAGATAGATCAAGCAATTGAGATATCCAGTAAAACATCGTCCATGGAAACAGACTTAAGATACCTCAAGACCCAAATGAACGCTATGGAATCCATCATAAAACAACTAACGTCCCTAACGTCCATTTTGGACTCGCCCCAAACCCAATGCACTGAACAGTTGGATTGAACCGATAACTTCAAAGCTCCTGTTGCTACTGTAGTTCACGAAAGGATTACACGTAGTCATTGTAACATTCCGGACAGGTACCCAACGGATAAATCAAAGTAAATAATTCTATCAGCTGTTTCCTTGTCTGACGCAGACAGTGTTGATGTAAGACTACGAAAGAATTCACAAAAGAACACTTGCCAATGTTGCTGTTTAATATCTCCGAGGTTGCCCGCTCGTTCATTAATAACCCGCATCTAATTGTAGCTAATACGGAATTCAAATATTCACTACTTAGAGCAGATCAGAGTCCACTGGAAAGAGAGTTCCTGAAAAGTAGCACTATTTCAGCAAACCTCGTTAACACGAAATCTGAACAGTCACCTTCAAAAATTGATGTAGACCTCGATGCCACTAATGTGCCGAATGCGAATTATGCGATGGAGGAGATTCCCTGTGCAACCAAGTTAGAAGATATTATAGTCTTCAATGAAGATACGCTCAAAGCTGTCACACACGTAGGCGAGCCAAACACTGAACTAAGCCAAATAAAAGCACTAATCGGACTACTAGCTCGATACAAGAATTAGGATTTACCAAACTGATAGTAAAATGGAATGGAGTACTTTCCGGAGGAATGTTGGTCCAATAATTGTCTTAGCTTTAAATATAACTGATGTAAACAATGTAGCCGATATTCTGCGAACACTTAGAGGGAACCTAACTTTAAACGGACGCGTTATCTCAGTTATACGGCTCCAAGCAACCTCAGTGGAACTCTCTGGCTCACTGCTCCTTCATTGCTCACATTTTACTCCATATTATATACTCGTGCTCCCAATGTCAGACCCTGAGACGGCTCGCAGCATTTAATGATCTAACCATTGTACCACCAAAAACAATACAGCAAAACTTGAAGGCTTTAGGTAACACAACGTAGTAACCTCGGCTTCAAGTAGCTTTACCGGCCACCAATATGTGCAACCCGAAACCAAACCAGATCAGTCTTTTTGCAACGGCTGGACCATACTGCCGCCAACCCTATTACCGAGTCTTGTCAGTCCAGTGGAGCATGTTTTTCAAACAACTTTTAAATCTAGCACAATCACGCCAATCTTACTGCGGCCTAAGTACCCAGAATGTTGAATTTCTGAACAAATTTTAGCTGATCCACACAAAGTGTCTGCACAGCAGGCGACCCCTACAAACCTTAGTGGAATATTTTGCATTTCGATGTTGTAAAGTAAAGCCCAACGAGGTTGATAACAAGTGCTAATCTGTCCAGCGCAGCTTAGCACGTCTAAGATCTGTCACAAAGGAAGGCAATATCGTCTGCATACTCTAAGTCAACAAGTTGTTCTCCTGGGAGCAGATCCACACATTCTAACTCATGTCCTGGGAATGCAATCTCCATGACCGTCAGTAGCGAAGTTAAAGTGGAAAATTTGCAGCAAGCATCCTTGGCTCACACTGGAGATACTGAATGGTGGTGACAACTTGCACTAATCCCTAAACTGGCCAGTGTTCGCGCGTTGTGCGCGGATAATATTTACATATATCACGGGCCCACCTTTTCTGAGTAGACAGCCTCAAAGGGCAAATCGATCAACCGAATCGAAAGCGTTTTTGATGTCGAGAAATACGACTATGATGGGTCGTCAATATGTGTGACAATACTCCAACGGTTGAGGTGAAATGAAGATGTGCTCGATGCAGCCACGACCCCGACGAAACCCGGGTTGCTCCTCACGAACCTGTCTATCAAGACCGCCAGTCAGTCTGCGAAGAATTACAGAGGCAAGTAATTTTGATTCGAAGGGGTTCAGTCTGATTCCTCTATGGTTGACGCATTCCGAACGCTAGCCTATTTTGTAGATGAGAACAAAAGCGGGGCGACTCCAGTCGGTTGGGACGGTTTCCTGCTCCCATAGTTTCACTAGTACTTTGCGTTAACCATCAAATAGAGCAGGGCCCCGATTTTAATGAGGGCTGGATGAAGATCATCTGGTCCCGCGACTTTATGTACCTTCTACAGTGCGATCTCACAGTTGACTTCTGAGCGAGAGTGCGCATCAAAAGGCACAGCTCAGGGAGCAGAGCGATCATTGAACGGTGAGGAATCGAACCATTTCAGCCGATTAAATTGCCTTTCAATATGTTCAGCTCAAAGCTCCAAACGTGCTGACATGTCGTGCATAGGCTGTCTAATCTCCTCATAAATTGTTTTACATAGACCAGGTCTCCTGCTGCCCTTTGCCCGTCTCAGACGGAATAACTTTCCTTGGTTACAAAGAGCAGCGGCCACTTCCATCCCTGACGCACGAGTGGACCACCAGGATTCAACGGTTTCTCTTGAGAATAGCACGGAGTTTCTCCAGGAGCTCATTGCGTGTTTAACTGTGTTCGCTTCTAGCCAGAATACGCCGGTGAGCATCAATAAGTTCCAGAGACCGCGAACAGACACAATGTCCATGTTGGCTATTAGACCTACCACATGAGGATTGGCCTGCTACTAGTAAGGTCTGGTGAACATGCGACCAGTAACCTTCAATTGTTCTCAGTGAGAGATTACTCAACCTGCATGTCAGCGTATTTAAGTACACATTTAGAACAGCCGACTTCGCCAGTTGACTTATATCTCGAAGTCGCTTACGAGGCTCTGCGAAACAGGACCTTAAAGCCGCACTGCTGATGTTGCCTAGTCTAGCAGCGAAACACTGGCAAAACAATCATTCAGCTCGGAGAGCAGTGCAAAACCAACTTGGTGTCAATGCGATCGCAAGGTTATCGTGGGCGTCTGCCAAAATGCATTCGTATGTCAGCAGTTACAAGCGCATGTTCGGTATCCACACATGTGCTCCAAATCTAACGACAGCTCTATAAGTAGCCCATCCAGAGGTAACTAAATGAAATGTAAAACAGTTAGTCCCCTTCAGTAGTTTGAACAACGAAATGAGAAGACGAATATTGGCAGATGCTAGCATTTCGTATTATCTCGTCAGTACCAATACAATAACAGGGAAATCCTTTTATATGTCTTACAGGGCAAAGTCAAACCAATCAAATTTATTGTTGTGGTCAATGTTATCAGATTACGTCCACGGCAACCGCAGGTTGACAACTAATTGCTTTTGGACACACAAAGCTGGTCTAATTCGGCTTAGCGCGACGGCCTCGGCAAATCGTAAAAGGCGTGCATTCGTATGACGTAACAATATCCGGAAAGCTGCTAAGGGATTGACCTGGTGACGAGTCGCCAAGATGTGCCTGCCTATGGAGGACGCTGGTGGCTTACGCGAACACGTATCATCGGAGGTGGATTGGGTAACTTCACGCTGAACCCAGTTTTGTAAGTGTTCCTTCACTCAGGAATCTAAAACCCGTTCGGTCCTGCCGATGTAAGTGATACCGCAGTCACACACGAATTGGTAGACACAATGGGATTTGGCGCCGACGGGTTCATCTTCCTTTACTGAAGGTAACGGCAACTTTCGGGTTCTGTTGATAATTACCGCCTCCGCAGCACAGTATGTACGCTGAATGGCCGAGACAATCCGTTTGGTTATCCTTTTCGTTACAGTGTCACCCTTGAATGGGAGCTCAATGTGCACCTTTTTCTTAGGGGTGTCAAAGCCATCTCCTTAGGCGGTCTAACTTGGCTATGTTTGTCTATGAATCGCTTTGGGTAGCCATTCTCCATATGTGTCATAGTGATCAGCTCTAACTCTTCAGCCAGGCAGTCGTTAAAGCAGATATTTCTGGCCCGAGTGAATAAAGATTTTACTAGCGCGCGCTTGTGTACCATCGGTGAGAAGCTAGTAAAGTGTAGATATTGGCCGGAACACGTTGGCTTCCGGTATACAGATCGCTTTATCAGTCCATTATCCCTGCGACTCATGAGAATGTCGAGGTACGGAAGGAGCCCATTCGATTCGAATTCAAAGTCACCTTCAGGTTGGCGTGAACATTATTAAGTTGATCTAATAGTTGTTCGATTTGCGTCTTTGTGGAACCGAAAACAAGGATATCATCCACGCATCGTTTGTAATACGGCAGCTGAGAAATCTGTCCACTTAGTTTCCTCTCAAGCATTAGCATGTAAAAACAGCCAGTACCGGTCCCAACGGACTACCCATAGCTACTCCGTCAATTTTGCGATACGTGTCGTGGTCGAATCGAAAAGCAACATACTCCGTTCAAAGTAACAGGGACTGTCTCAGAGGGTCTGTCGGTATTGGTAGACGGAAATGCTCCTCTTCTATCAGGTGGCAAATGTAATCCACTGTCTCAAGCAACGGGACACTAGTAAATAACGATTGGACGTCCACTGAACACATAACCTTGTCGGCTAGGCTGCTTTGGTCTAGGTCTTTGATTATTTCTTAAGAGTCTTTAATGCTGTGCAAATTGCAGTGCTGCCTTAGTGGTGCAAGGATCCGAACTAACCAACGAGCCAATTTGTGCTGCGGGGCATTTACCATGGACAAAATTTGTCTTAGTGGCATGCCCTGCTTGTGAGTTTTTGGTAACCCGTATAGCTGTGGTGCCGAGGAACCGCTCGGCTTCAGGTGCTTGTAGGTGGTTTCATCAATTACAAGATGCAGGAGAAGCGTTTCAAGGTGTCGGTTTATACGGGCCTTTACTTCTGTCAGACATTCTTTCTTGTCGGTGTGTTGAAACTTGCTTTCAGCACTTAAGACGCTTAGCATTTTTCGTACGTAATCATTTTTGTCCACGACAACTGCTCCTGAACCTTTGTTCGGTTTTAGTGCAACCAATCCCTCATTTCTCAGCTCTCGTAGTGCTTTTAAATGACGGCTTGTAAGCGCACACTTTTTTTACCGGTACCATGAGGACTTCATAAGCAATGTCGGTCAGCTTATTCCCAAACCAACTGACAGCATCAGGACTGGTTGACTGAAGTTCAGCTACTTGGTCGAAAAATTCTCGAACTGTGCTTCAACAAACAATCGATTCAGCTTATTGGGAGTAACTTTGTAATCTATTCCCAAGGCTAGTGCTTCTAGCTGCCTATCATCAAGCTGTACGTTTGACGCATTCAGGACGTACTTACCGAGATCACGTGTAACGGGTTGGTCATTTGCTTCCATCAGGGATTTCAGTAGACGCTTTCTGCAAGTTTCTTTCGTGCGAGCGATAAGTCTCTTGCAAAAGATTGAGAAGACAATATGGCCGCATAGGGACAGGCTCTCCACAACCGGCATCAGGCGAGTATTGTCTCCATCAGAGTTGTTAGCTTTGCCTTGGTCGTGTCTAATTGCGCTGATGCAATGCGACTAAGATTGCGATTGGAAGGCGCGAGCTTGTTTCTGCGTAATAGTTTCAGCATTGAACGCGGGTAACGGCGTAGGGTGACACACTCGGAAAGAAAGGATATTTCCATATGATAAATGAAATGTGATCGATTTTGGTCAAAAGCTGGTTCGCGGCTGGTGGGCGCCAAGACACCCTCCGGGGAGTGCTGTGTCGGAAGTTACTGCAAGCAAGAAATAAGCGGGCATCTTCACACAAATGAAGTAACCGCTCACTGTTAACATTACAGGATCCTACACCGTGTTGGCCGCCCAGATGCAGTTTATCAGTGGATGATTTTCCAATTTGAGCGTTCAGGTCACCCGCCAGCACAACAGTGTCCGTGCTTCTTCTGTGGCGAAGGAGCTCGGTCAGTTGGCGGTAGAAGTCGGTTTTTACCTAATCATCGCTAGCGTTTATGGGCGCGTA
>CALYDF020009986.1:0-10362 GCA_944474145.2 Dicrocoelium dendriticum
TGTGAAGGCACCGGTGGTCGAACGTAACTAGCATCTTTATGTCGGCTGATCTAATGGATCAGCTCTCACAACCATACAGTAGGGTCGAACGTACCACTGCATTCTATACTCTACCTTTCAGGTGGAGGGTGAATTCTCACCGGTGCCATAGGTAGCGAAGGCTAGCAACAGCACCTTGAGGTTTTGCTATACAGTTCGTGCTCTCATCGATCCCAAGTGTGCTGTTACAACATCCTAGGTAACTGAATTTCTGAATGGCTTCTAGCTGATCCTCACCAATATTCATCGCAGGAGGCGATCCCTGTCAATCTTGTAGGAACGCTTTGCAGTTCGATGGTGTGAAGCAAAGCCCGAAGCGGCTGACAGTCAATGTTAATCTGTCCAGCGCGGCTTGGCACGTCTAGGAGCTGTCACAGATGAGGGCAATGTCGTCTGCATACTCTGTCAAGAAGTCGTTCTCCTTGGAGCAAATCCACATCTTCTAAGTCGTGTGCTGTGCATGAAATCTCCATGAGTTCGTCAATAGCGAAGTTACAGAGGAAATTTGACAGTGGACATCCTTGTCTCCCACAGCTGGAGATACTGAAGGGCGGCGACAGCTTGCCGTAGGCCTTCAGTCTGCTCGTGCTACGCGCGTTTAGTACGCGTTTTTGATTTCCAGATTTCTTGAGCACAGCTTTCCTGATCAGACAGTCTCAAGAGGCACGTCAAACAACCGCATAAAATGTACCTTTGATGTCGAGGAACAAGACAATTGTGGGTCGCCAATATATGTGACTTTGCTCCAACAACTGACGCAGTGATTATCTGACCTATGTATCTCCGATTTCGCCGAAACCCGGCTTGCTCCTCACCAATCTGGATTTCACGAGCGCAACAGTGAAGGATTACAGGGCAAGCAATTTGGAGGTGCTGGGATCAGACTGATTCCTCTATGGTTGCCACATTCCGAACGCGAGCTTCCTTTAAAAATCGGAACAGTAACGGAGCGGCTGCAGTCGGTTGGGACAATTGCCTGCTCCCACAGTTTTACTAATAATTGGTGTAGATTATCACCAAGAGCAGGGTCCCCGAAGTTGAGTAGGGCTGGATGAAGAACATCTGGTCCCGTGGCTTTATTCAGCTTCAACAGTCCCATCTCACGTTCGACTTCTGAGCGAATGGGCGGATCTAAAGGCACAGCCCCCGGAGCAGGGCGATCAATGGCCGGTGAGGTATCCGACAATTCTGGCCGATTAAATTGCTTTTCAAAATGGTTAACCCAGCGTTCTAAACGTTTTGACAACTTTTTAATCGACTATCCACTCTAGTGATAAATTGATTCACCAACACCAGGTCTCCTGCTGCCCGTTTCCCGTATCAGACGGAACAACCCGATGGTTATCAAGAGCAGAGACCACTTCCATCTCTGACGCACGAAGAGACCGCCAGAATAAGCGGTCTCTCTTCAGGTTACCACGGCGTTTTGCCCGGAGCACTTTGCGAGTCTCATTGTGTTTGCTTCCAGCCCGCAATGTGCTGGTGAGCGTCCAAAAATTCCAGTGGCGGAGACGAGACCCAATATCCATGTTGGCTATTAGAATTACCACCTGAGGAGTTGGCTGCTGCTAGTGCAGTCTGGTGAACATGTGACCAGTGGGCTTCAATTGTATCCAATGAGCACTTACTCAACCTGCATGTCAGCGTACTTCGGTAGGCATTCAGTACAGCTGGCTTCACCAGATGACTGGTGTCAATGCGCTCACCGCGTCGTCGTGGGCGTCCGCCAAAATGCATCCGCAGGTCAGCAGATACTAGTGCATGGTTGGTGTCCACACATGTGTTCCAAATCGAGCGACAGTTCTGGAGCCAGCCTCTTCAGCGGTAACTGATTGCAATGTGATCGATTTGCGTCCAAGGCTGGTTCGAGGCTGGTGGGCGCCAAGTCATCCTTCGACAAGTGCTGTATCGGAAGTTAGTGCACGCAAGAAATAAGCGGGCATTTTTACACAAATGAAGTAACCGTTCACCGTTATCATCACGGGAGCCTACACCATGTTGGCCGCCCAGATGTAATTCATTAGTGGATAATTTTTCAACTTGAACGTTCAGATCCCCGCCAGCACAACTGTGTCCGTGCTTTTTCTGTGGCGAAGGTGCTGGTTCAGTTGGCGGTAAGTCGTTCTTTACCGAATCATCGCTACAGTTTATGGGTGCGTACGCAGCAGTGATGAATAGACACCAGTTAGTCTCATGTGGCTTCGAAGCTTTGAACGTGCCAGCCAATAGGACCGCACGTAACCAGCTACTGTTTGGAGTCCAATCAACCAAAGCAGCTTCAGCCCGGGGACTCAGGGCAATACTAACATTGGCTTGGCTGGTGCTCGAAGCTGCATCGTCACTGTATAGACGCAATGAAAAAATACGGCTGGTGTCACCTGAGGAAGAATGCAGGATGAGCACAGAGCTCGACTCTTGCAGGCTGGTCTTTAATAAGCAGCAGGGATCGGTGGAGAGAGTCTCTACTGTTCGAGCAAGTGCTGCCTGTTGGCCGATCTGTAGCAATGTGCGTACATGTATGCATGCCAATTTGAAGGAAGATCGAGAACTTCAAATGGAAGCCGATGAACTGGGGTGGACCGCTTGATTTGGTATGGGCTTGTCGACAGGACAGGACTGACGTTCCGCGTTCGCATGTGAGTTGAACCTAGAAGGTAAACGCTTTGTAAATCATGTTGAGAGAGGGCACGAATCAGGGGTTGAAAACTGAGGGATGAAAGTGAAGTTGTAACGTGACGCTAAGGGTGAAAAAGCGCAAGAAGGGGAATAAGAAGACGGGAAGGCTTGAGCAGTAGCATCCAAACCCCTAGCCACCCTGCTCTATGCAGCAGATAGGGCGCCGTTTATTATTCTCTGGGACGGTTAGAGTATCAAGAAATCGTTTGAAGAAAACTACATTTTATTGCGTGGGCGGAATACGGTCAGGTTGCCCAGGCATAGAGAGTAGAACGACTAGGGTTCTCAACCAAAGCCTTTGATTCAAAAACCTGACCGCAAGGCAGCGGGTTTGACGTTGGGCTACAAGGAGGACATTGTAAGGAATAAGGACCTACCTCATTCCAACACGCAACCTGCAGGACCAGGTGAGTTTGTCTGACTTCCAACCATTGATTAATCTGACATGAGTGGATCTGAAGGTGTCAAAAAGCATCACCAAACATAGCTCAAAGGATCTCTGAGGAACGCAAACCATCCCACCACGGTAAGGTCCAGCCTCATTTCGAGTACCGAGTCGCGGCCGCCTCTTGTTGATGACTTTTCGGTCTGTTTCGAGTAGCCAAGGTTACCCTGCACAAGTACTAGCAGATCGCTTTCCTTTGAAGCACATTTCAACTGGTGTTCTGCAAGTTCATACTAATGTGTACGCTGATGCCGAGTGCTCAATACTTCGTATTTCACCACGCCGAACTGGAGTTCGTTTTCGGATGACTATAAATGGGCCCTGTCGAGATCGCTCTGCTGTGCTGGGAGACAGTTCACTGTCTTGTGGCTATGCCAGTAGGTGACAACGTCTGCAAGTAGGAAGTTTGATTGGATTACGTCAGCAAGACCGTTAAAGACTAGCAATGAAAGACAGTCATACTACCGATCTCTGGATCACACCACACTAGACTACAATTAGGTCCGAAATGACTCTCTGACCTCTCGCTTTCAGTCACCGTGGATAAAGGAAATTGTTTATCCAACCCAGAACATAGTCGCCGACTTCATGACTTCAAGTCTTGTGATGAAGAATCTGATGGTTCCAGCGATCGAACGCTTTTGTGAAATCCGGGTAGACGACCTGGACTTTAGCTCTGGTATCGACTGATTCTGTTCAGCTTGCTCTGCATAATAGTAAGTTTACATTGCTGAAGCGATTTTGTCGCAATCCGTGTTGCTGTGATTCTATGTGGTTGTTGCTCACAAGTTATCCTATGAGCGGCTCTGCGATAATCTCTTCCGTTAGGCTTAACAGCACCGGGAAGAGATTTACCCGACAGAAACAAATTAGTATAAACGGCAACTTAACGAAAATGTTTGGTGTGGTACCTGGAATCACATAAGTTCTGCGACAGCATCGTCTTTTGTTGTTCGTGATCAATGGGATGGGGAAGATTTTACGCTTCATGAGACCGATATTGCCGCTCCGTGGAGTGCGTATATTCAGGTGGACTATGCGTGTTGCTGTAGATACGAATGGGCGCGGTTAGCTAAGGTTGAAATGTATATGCAAGTGTCGGATTGGCAAGTCGATAAGGATCTGGTGTGTGAGTGCAACGACGAATGCGGTGAGCTCTCATTGACTGTACTAGTCCAGTTAATTGATCTGTGTGATCGATTGCTGATTGGTTAATACTAAATTGAGGCATCACTCCAGGCCCTAATGTTTTACGTTCCCCTCTTGCTACTGATACGTCCTGCTATTGGGAATAGGACAAGTGCGGAGCCACGAGCACCTAAAGTCCAATCAATCACCGCTGAAAAGCGCTTAGTCTACTTATCACTGCCTTTCAAAGGTGATGTGATAGCAGAACGAACTACTCGAAGGCTCTGCAATGCAACTGCGAGAACCTACTTTGAAGCTGACCTCCTCGTCAGTTTCACTTCTACGCAAGTCGTGAGCCAGCATCTCAAGGACAGATTGCCGAGGTCGAATGTTTCCTTCTGTGTGTAGCATTTTTCTTGCTCGCGTCGAGCAAGTTATATTGGAAAGACGACCAAGAGACTGTCTGAGAGAGTATGAGAACTTTGCCCAGCGTGGCTCTACACTGGTGTCAGAAAGACAGTAGTCAGCGCAGTGCTGGGGCATTTGGCCGACACAAATCACCAAGTGAATGTGCGAGAGGTCTTCCGGCCTATCTACAAGATATCTGGACGCCACAAGCGAGCCCTCCGATGTTGCCTATTGGCGACAGCGGAAGCAATGGCTATTCGGCTCCATAATCCCGAATTATGTGCCCAAAAGCAGTTTGTACAGGCTCTACAGCTGCCATGGCCTCAAGCTTCCCCAAGTTACGACACCAAGCTTGACCCTTCCACCAATGATGCCCAAGCCAGTATGGTCACTTCATCGCATTAATCGGTCAATTCACTTCATTGATTCATCGTATTTAAATACACTGTGTTTGAGTTATTCCTATCATCTGTGGTGTGTTGGCCTGATGCGAACCACCGAAAACAAGCTTGTTCGCCTAACACTCTTTTGATTCTGATTGCTGATTGGTTAATACTAAATTGAGGCATCACTCTAGGTCCTAATGTTTTACGTTCCTCTTTTGCCACTGATACGTCCTGCTATTGGAAATAGGACAAGTGCGGAAACAAAGGCCAACTCTTGCTGACTGACGAGTTGTTGTAGATGGTTAATCATCGGTGCCCCGGGAGCATGTTAGTTTTGTGTTCCAACAAGCAGGTTTGCAACTGCTACTAAGGTAGGATACATGACAGTGGTTTCGGCAGTGGTTACTCACCCGCTCAAAACTCAGTGGAGGGCGCCAAGTGGAGAGAGCACCAATTGGTTACACTTGAGCAGAGCGGGTACTCGAACCGTTTTAAGGTTCTTTTGCTATGTTGAATTTCTCACACCACGAGAAATTGCTCTTACTTCATTGGTCTTTTGCTTTTTCCTTGCAGCCCACCGGATGGAAAACTACACTGAGAAGGGTGACAGCAGCAGCAGCACCAGCGGCAGCAGCGGCGGCGGTAGCAACACGTCCTCTTTCATTATTGTGACCTTGTGTTGGACCTTGTTCCACATACGGCTTTGTTTTCTGTTCATGGAATCCAAACTACGGGTGGCGGCAACAGGCGGGAATCGTGACCAGTTGAGTGTAAGTGCAACAAAACCACACTTGCACCCGGTCGTAAACATTTCGATGTGGTGCGTATTTTTCTTCTAAAATTTGCATCACTGCTGCATTTTCATTCATACACTGAAAGCTGAATGTCAGTACCACAAAAGTACCGAATATTAGGGAAGATCGAATGCCTATAGAAACAACAGCAATATTTTATTGGATGAAATACGCAAAAGCCATTGATTTAAGGATGCTGGTAAAATATCCGGGGCGTAGACTGCAGCAACAAATGTTAGCGAATAAACTTATCTTCACTGGTTCATCATTAAGCCAACATATCCTGAAGTGATGACATAGACGTAACTAACAGATAAGCGTGCAGGTTCAAATGCTGAGAGGGTCTGTATGCTATTAAGCGTCACAAGCCAGTCCTGTAATCGTGAGCTCGGTGTATCGAGCCTGTGTAGGGATCAGGCGATCCTCGTAGTACCCTTAGCCCACATGCGACAAATGGTGGTTGCGCGGCAGCGAAGCGTCCATAGTGTGTACCGGGGAAGTGCTGTTGTCTTTCTTTTATTTCCCACAACAGATGTTCCAAAACAGATGCAACAATGAGAGCGGTTTGATCAATGGCCTGTCCAAAACGTGGCTAAGGTTTTAGTCCACGAATGAATGTCGAAGGTACGAGTCCTGTTTGTCTCGGCCGATGTTCAGACAGCCCCTACGTTTTTCGTAGAAACTTCACAAGTGCGATTAGGTTACCTTCGCTTCGTACATGCACGAAGACACCTCTTGATCACGTGAAAAGACCACTCGAAGGGAGTGTCAGTAGGTGGGACAGTGAGACGGAAGACGACCTACGTACAGTACTAAGTGCCCTTGGGGCTATTTGTGTAGTTAAGTAATTAGCCGACAGAGTTGGGTATCCGGCACGACTACAGGATGTCGAGCGCAGCTAGGCGGTACTCGGTGGGGCCACCTGAAGTCTATGGTTGTCGTAAATGGAGATCGTGGAACGCAGGAGAGAAAAGAGTGCGGTGCTCGTGTCTAAACAGATGCCACGCGACTCCACCACAGCGAGGCCACTGCATTCGGGTCGGAAGAGAGAACAAAGCGAACACGCACGAACATTGGTATGCTGTTATACAACTTTCTTAATCAGCCGTGCAGTTAGAGTGTCACTAATCAGCATTGGCACACAGACGAGTCACTGAATATTCATTTTGTTTAGAGAGCAGGTCTTATAATCGTTGGAGTGAAAAGCTTGCTTCACGTGGATGAAAGATGGGACTTACTAAGCTCTGTGAACAAGGTTCCGATAGTTGCAATGATCATGCCGTCTAGCTTGGCAATAGAACGTGTGGAGGTAAAACATTCCGCTCGGAGAACAACATATCACAGAAAACCTACGTCAAAAGGTGCATAGCTGTGTCTATCGACATACACCACGTAAGCAGGTATAGTATTTCACTATTTGTTGCCGAGTGCGGTCTTCGCGAATGAAGATCTCAGTATTGGGTCGCTGGAAACTTCTACTGAAACGGTGTAACCGAAGGCTCAGTGGTGCCCCTCCATTTGCCCCTTGTATTCAGATGTTAAGGTTCTACTACAATTAGTTCTATTCATTTTCACAACCTCGTTTGCTTTGTCTTTTACTTGCGCTCTACCTCATTTACCTCAGCATTGCTGACATGTAGCTTTAGAGATCACAAGCTTGCCTTTTAATTCGGGGGCGCTAGTTCGAGCCTGCGCAGAGACCGGGTGACCTTCGCACTACCCTAAAACCAACGATCGGTTGGTTGCTCGGTGGCCAAATATCGGTACTGCGTACAGGCGCACTGATGATGCCTCTGTTATATCTGAGTGACTGAACTAGATGATTGGGACCAAAGCGATCAAGCGTGAGGTGTTGTCCCCACCATGTGCCAGCGTTACAAGGACCAGGCTATACTGAATGCATTGGCAAATTTTATGCACACATATGTCAGGTACATGAAACCGAATGGCTATCATTCCGGCCGTAACCAGCAGACGACATCTAATGGGAAAGACGGTATAGCAAACGTGCTCATCTTCGGTGATTCAGGAAATATATCACATTTAGATGGTTAACGTAAGAAAGGGTGAGTCGCCAAACCTTTGCATGTACCCTCGGACTCCGCCGATTTTTGTATTACCAACCTGGATTATATTGTAGCTTCGGGATCACCGTGTTATACGTGCTTTTGTTGTGTGATTTGTGCACCAATATTTCTCTTTTGGTGTATTTTCTAATCTGTGAAAATCTGGTGGAGGTTCTCTTGCTAATTTCGGAGCCTTCATTGATTGGCCCAACTGCCATCTGGGTCCACCATCTTGGGTTTGTTCTACGGTAATCGGGCATCAAGACCATCGTACTCGTAACCTGAAACGAGGTGTGTTGTGATAATCAAATTAGTGCTAATGGAGTAAATGTGGGGTTGAATAGTACAAATTTCACTGACTTGGCACCATACCAAGTGTACGACCTTTCTGCTAGAATAATGCGTACTAGCGTTAACACAAAAGTACGACAGCCTAATCGACATAACTAAGCATCGTTTGGATGCAGAAATTGTTTCGTTCCTAGTGACAATAGCGCATCATGCACCTAATCCGTCTCCCACAACTGCTGCCTCGAAACCAAGAAAAAGAGTTAGGCGTTCATACGGCCACGCATTACTAGTAACCATGGTAACCAGGAACAAAGTTGTCATTGCGACCGATGGAATCAGTCCTAGCCTCAGCGCCCACATCCTCTTATCCAATGTAACGACGGATGCAATGTCGATAACACCCACCCTTTCGACTGACCAGCGAAATCCGAAGAGCTCTAAAGACTGATTTACCAATGCAACCGTTACTGCTCACCATAATCAAAGCGCGACCTCAGTAGCCTCACCCAGTACAGACATAAAGAGGGTCAAGGATCAGGTGCAACATGCATAGACGATACCAATGCCCTCGCTAACCGTGCTTCCCACAACACCAAAGACCAGGCGGAACTACGGGCACCTTGGCATTTATATGCACCAAAGTTCCTGAGTCCAAGGCAAACTCCTTAAAGGGTGAACAGCTGGATGATTTAACGTAATGGAATTTCCTTTGTGATAGAATTTGATTTCACCCCAGCCCGACTACTATAATGCGCATCACTAAACATTCAACGTCGAATCATTATGGAGAGTCTCGGCTAACCAGAGTAACATTGGGAGCAATAGATGATGTCGTGACTGTGCATTTGTCCGCATGCCACCTGCGGACTGGAACAGGGTGGAATACACATATTTCCGAAACTTCCATGGAGCGAACGCCAAGGGGACAAAAATAATTCAAACGGCCACCACACATAGAGTGGTAAAATTGCTATTTTCGTTTACGGCGTGCCCGAGCTATCAACAAGCAACGAGGAAGCCCACCTTCATGACCTGGAAGAATAACGTTACATCCGTGAAGCTCCCTGTGCGGGCGACGTCACACTTCACTCGGTTACACGGTTACCCGTGTCGCCAAAACTCACAGAGGCAATGACCCAAGGATACGGAAACTAACGGTGCAGTCACAACAGATGGTTGTGAATGTGGTAACCATGTGAGCAAGATCGATTGGCTCAAGCTCATTGGTTGGCTTGCTGACTCATTACTATTGGTTGTGTGTGTCTGTCGCTTGACTCTCCGTTTAACAAGGGATCGACTCAGATGTACATGGTTAATTTTGCGAGATACATTTTACCTTTCCTACGGCTTTCTTGATACAACATTGTGGCGTCGCGGAGACAAAAATGAACCTTTCCATCCAACCCCCATCTCCATTTTGGACGGATTGCGGCAGCAGACCGACATCGGATGCCTGGTTCCGTTGGAAAACATCCTTCCTAAACTACTTGGATTTAATCAGCGATCTCCCTACTGCTCTTACTGAGGATAAAAGATTGAAGCTGCTTCGTCATTTACTCGGAGATGAGGGACAGCGAAAATTCGATGATTTGGGTCTCCAAGGATGCAAATCGGTTATGGACGCCTTCAATGCTCTCGATCGTGCATTCAGCCCCAACAGCTCTTCTCAGTAATGGATCTAAAGGATCTCGCCCAATGCGAATCGATCGCTGGTATGCCAGGCTCCTTAACTACGATTTTGAAATTGTGTACCGGCCAGGTTTGCAAAATCAGATTGCTGACGGCCTATCTCGCTTACCCGTGGGGTTGGAGGATGAAAAAGAGAGACTCAGAGAGGCGGTACTAGTTTCCAGTCTCGGAGCTAACCTGTCTGCCTTGACGATCGAGGAACTACGAAGGGAAAATTCTAACGATTCTTTACTGCATGAGATTATTGAATATGTCCAGCAGGGCTGGCCCAAGAATAACAAAATCTCCGGTGAGTTCATTCCGTATTATGCAATTCGACATGAACTATCAGTGGTAGACGGTTGCCTAATGCGCGGTTCGGTGTTTGTAGCTCCGTCCCAGGGATAGCCAAGATAATAGCTTGCTCACATGAGGGACATCCAGGTATAGTTCGGACCAAA
>CALYDF020009987.1:0-10367 GCA_944474145.2 Dicrocoelium dendriticum
ATCAATAGGTGTGGCCCATCGTGAACGTAGTATTGTGACAAGAATCCCTGCTTCATACAGAAACACAAGTACCTTGAGAACAGGTTACCTTAGTTCAAATAGAAGTATACTACGTTTACATAAGACAGGATCACCAGCTACTTCCAAATTAACAGGCTGGATTTTCATTCCACCAGATATCACCGAACAATCGTGCGGTAAACCATGAATTTGAGTATCATTATCAGTGTGTGACAGAAAAGTAACACTTATTTTAAGCGCCTGCATAACTTTAAGACCGAGGATAGGCTCAGAATAGATGGAGGAACAACAACGTATTTTCACTCGCCAGGGTTAGAATGCTTATCTAACACAGGTAAAGTACAACATCCTATCCTGTAATACCTATACTAGTGATGAATGTAGAATCAAGTTGAACATCAGGGTATAGATGATCGAGTCTCATTTCAGTGAGGTGTGGCTGCATGCTACCAGTATCGACAACGAAACGATGTGACATACCATTTCCGAATCGTAGGATATAATTTAAGTGACCACTTGTATTCACAACAAATGTTAAAGAATGGAAATCCTTTGATGTATTCTCAGAAGCATCATCAACTTTTTTTCACCATATTACAACACTTGAATTGTGGGCAAACCCTGCGGACATGTCCCACGTTTCCACACTGATAATCTTTAGCATTCCGATGCGGGCAAGTATACCTTGAACGCAGCTTTCCACAGGAAACACATTGCCCAATCGTTTAGTCGACTTGATCACAGTTTACACTGTCTGAATTTTGCTGGACTTGCTAGTGAGTAATGGTGTGAGATTTAACCTCGTTATATTGCCATTGTTTTCTCATTTCAGCATGAACTCAGCGGTGGGTTGAGCCAAACAAAACTTTTTATTAACAGTTGTCTGGACTTTTGTAATGTCAGAAACATTTTAATAGTGCATATAGACTGACTTCACTTGATTAAAATCAGTGCTGAAAGTGATAAAAGCTGACGAAATAAATCGGGATTATTTATGCCAGCAATTAGGCGATCTCTCAGGTATTCATAAATCTTATCCCCAAATGCACATGAGGGAGCTTGAGACTGATGTTGGATGATGAAATCACGAACAGATTGATTAGGTTGACGCATCCCTAAGTTGAACTTTACCCTTTCCGCAACCACGAAATTTTCCGGTAATAATTTAGCGAGTAGCCTATAGCGGCAGCCCAGAAAGCGATTCGAAAAGACAGATCGGGTTGCAGGAAAAAGTTTTATTGGTACATTAAAAGACTTCCTGCTACCTAGCTATAAAATAGCGACACTGGTAACGCTCTAGCTACGGCACAGAAGATGCACAGCACACAGGGCAGTCGCGCGTTGCAACCGAAAGGAGCGCCAATCAAAAATGATGATGAGCAGGTCAAGCATTCGAACTCAGCAATCAGTCCAACAAACCACATCGGTACCTAGATGTACAATGGAATAATTTTAGTTAGAATTTTACACAGACGAACCAGGGAATCTCCATACTGTTATAATAAATGAGACAAAAGGTCCTTCAACTTGTCGTACGATAAATTCGACGGTAGCTGAGGATAAGCCAGATGTTTCAGGTGTGTAGAGACCTCTCGTCCGACAACTGTTAAAAAGTGACCGCCTTTAAGGTCTTCGCGAAGGTCACCTTGGGTGAGCCACCATAGCTCTACTTTTTCCATGTATTCTTGTAACTCCCGGGGAGATGCAGTTACGTTTAAGGATTCGATAGTTGAATTCAGTTTGCAATAACCACTGACCACGACGTCAATTGTAGTAGGTTCGGAATCGCAATAAGATTAAGCTCCAACTAAACTACTCTGTACTCGTAGTAAGAACACCCGAATTGGAATACGAATTTCGCGTGTATATATTCGAAGTCCATTGGTGAAAAAGAATAACAAGAAGCAACAATTGAACATTGTGTGTACAATCACCACAAAAGCACCACACCATCGCAAAGTTGCAAGTAATTCTCGGACGACTTTCTTAAGATCTAGCAAACTCACGCTAGATAAGGCTTAACTGACGATCGGTAAGCTGGGGATCGGCCATATGTGGATTTGTACTTCAGCTTGATGGACGAAATCGACACATATTGTGATAATACGCAATGAAGGGGGTGACTTGTGTCGCTAAGTGTTGTTGACCCTAGCCTGTTGCCCAAATATGGTTGGACAAGGGTCCCTGGTGTACACCGCCGTATTAGGACAAGTGTTTTGACTACCCGACAATTAACCTGAAGTGCTCGCCCAGTGAACCAGACAAAATACCTAGATAGTAATACGCCTAGTGTAGAGCACCAGCAGGGACGAAATAAGCTATCGAATCATGGTAGAGGAAGCCCACATATGTGAGGCGTAGAACAATATTCTCCTCACTTTTGTGGACGTTTGGTTTATATGCTGCAAACTAGATAAATCCTCGTTAAGGGTGACACCAAGGTACTTCACTGATGTGGAGGAGTGCAACGCTCGAGGCTTGAGGCGCTGTTAATAACCATCTTCTCTTTTTAACTGAGTGAACATATTTACAGTTCGATAGGTCAAGTGACAGTTTGGGGACCGTCGAGCAAAGCATACAAGCGTTCGAAATATACTGTAAGCTGACTGAGGAGGCAGTATTCAATTGGTTGATGCCTATGACAATGTTATCCGCTTAGTTCAATAAAGTTGACTACTCGGGGACTGTTACTGAGCTGAAGTAGGTGTGAACTAGAAGTGGGGACAGAGTAGCCTCAGGAAGAACACCGGTGTTAGCGCTTGGGTGCTGAGATCTTCCGCTTCCAAGTCGGGTAACCTAAGTAGGACCGGTAAAATCATTCCTCAACGAAAGGACGACAGCAGGATGTAGTCTAGCACCGAGTAGGTCCTTCAACAGTACTTCACTGGTTATACAGCCGAATACGTTACTGTAATGCATAAAGCAGATGCGCGTAAAGTTGTTTCTGTTAGCTTATCTACTGTTTAGAAATGAAGCCGTGAACCGTGTAAGCGCCAGTAACTAAGTACTTTAAGCTGACTTTCGCTCACACCAGTTAAGCACTTACCTTGGCCAGTAAAACAATTGGTTCGTACTCTACGGCACTAGTGTAAAACACTCGGCCCGCGAGCAGCATGCGGCCTTGTACAAGCACCCCTGGGGTCCGCACAAAGGATCCTGCAATTTATCATTAAGCAGGCAAAAGTGCAGATTTTATAATTATATACAGAAAAACGGTACACTATTCTTTATCCAGGGTGTGGTTTGCACTTTGAAATAGCCAACCATCTGTTAATCGATTTCAAAAGCACAACATAAACCGGGATGGAGCTACGAAACATGTAAGTTAAAATTTAAAAATAGATGTATTTTAATACTCCAAATCTCTACTCTAAACATGTCCTCCCCAATCCTCTCTCTGGGTTTTCATTTGCTACATCAGCAAGCATGTTCAAATCTTGCAAATCCCTCGGGGATTTCATTGGTTCTCGGCAGTGCACACACTGCTCGGTGTGTATTGATTATGGGTTTGACTGCATTGACGCACGCGGACCGATATCACCTACGTTCTCTCGTACAACGTTTGTTGCTGTTTATGATGAGGCAAGTGGAATGGTTTCCTTAAAATCTAACGAACACTATTCACATTCAAAAGTAGCAGGATTTTAGTTGTAAATCTGATAAGGCTTTCATCCCAACAGTTCACAGGCTACATAGCAGAGCCTATTCCGGAAAAGCGCCAGACGCGTTTCGCCCTATTGGGGCTCGTCAGTGGCGCGCATTCCCTCGGTCCTCTAATGAGGATCGAACCCATGACCGCTAGAGGCAGATGCCAACTAGCCAGCAGCTTAAGCCACTGAGCCATTGGAGACGTTGGCTGAGCTACATGATTTGCAAGCTAACTGGAATATAGCACCATCTATCTTTCACTGTCACTGACAGTGGTTAGCCTGCACGGACTAGGCTCTGCTACGTAGCTTGTGAAGTGTTGGGATGAAAGCCTTATCAGATTTGCAAGTAAAATCCTACTACTTATGAGTACTATAAAATCAAAAAGCCTCACCTAGTTTCAAATGCTATAGATATAGCGTCTAGTGAGAGGACGTCATCACCTTGCAGGCTAACCACTGTCAGTGACAGTGGTAGATAGGTGGTGCTATATCCCAGTTAGTTTGCAAATTATGTAGCCCAGCCAACGTCCCCCATGGCTCAGTGGCTTAAGCTGCTGGCTAGTTGGCATCTGCCTCTAGCGGTCATGGGTTCGATCCTCATTAGAGGACCGAGGGAATGCGCGCCACTGACGAGCCCCAATAGGGCGAAACGCGTCTGGCGCTTTTCCGGACTGGGCTCTGCTATGTAGCTTGTGAACTGTTGGGATGAAAGCCTTATTAGATTTACAACTATTCACATTCCACAAAATCTTTATGATGGCCAATGCTACCCAAGTTAATTGAAAATGGCCAGTGAACAAAGCAGGTTGATTGTCTTAAGAAAAATGGGAATTACACTAATTTTCACAACGCTCAAAGGAAACGAGCCTTGCGTAAGTTGCAACAGCAGCGTTGTCATGCCAAAAGAGTACAATTTGAAAAGCCGTGCTGAAACGAACCGTCCAACTTATAGTAAATACGAAGGGGTGGTGCGTGTCTCAAAACCCAAAGAATTGAAGGGTAACTTGAGACCCAACAGGCCTGTTTTACTTTAACTGTGAAAAAATATCTTACGTTACTGCACGCTATGAACTCAACAGAATGATCGTCCTGGGTGAGAAATCTTGCAGTGAAGTGGATTTCGTAAAGCAATGCCTTGGAAAAACGGCTGAGGAAGCACACTTATTCAAGAAATTTGATTAAATAGCACCACTTTTGCTGAACGTATTGATAAAATGTCAATTGATTTAATACAACAGCTGAAGGTCACATCTTCCGGTTTTGAACATTTTGCCATTGTCATTGTTGAGATCATTGATATCACTGGATTGGCCCAGCTTGCGGTTTTCATCAGGGCGTGTGAAAGCGAAATTACTATTTGTGAAGAACTAATTGAAGTGCTCCCACTGCATGACACTACAACAAGCCAGGACATCATTCAAAAAGTCGAGCAGTTTCATTTTGACTTTGAAATGGATTTGTGCAAACTTACTTGCTTATCCACCGAAGGTGCTGCAAATACGATTGGTAGACACAAGGGTGTTGTTGTCATGTTATGTACAGCAATTTAAGCATCGCACCCAGATTCATCATATGCCCATTTTCACTGTTATTCATCAGCAAAAGTTGTGTTCAAAGAGTTTATACTTGAATCATGTGCTCAGTTTGTTCACCAAGGCCGTGCTCGCAACCACGATCAAATCAATCAGCCGTTGGAAAACCGAGTTAACCGATGTTCCATTCTACCCAGAAGTCCACTGGTTGTCATAGCACAAGTGATGAAGAGGTTTTATTTGTTGCTACAAAGTAGTAATGTTTTTTGGAGCTGAAAAGCCAAAAAACAGATAACATACAAGATCTAATTTGGCTCCGGGATCTAGCATACGCTGTGGACATTACTGCTCAAGTAACTGATCTTAATTTGAAACCGCAAGGCAAAAACAAACACATCACTCAAGTTCGTGATGACCTCAAGTGCTTCGTTACAAAAATAAGCTTATACAAGTCACAGCTGTGAAAAGGAAATTTAGTTCAATTTCCTTACTGCAAACAGCTGAACGACACTGCCAACACTGAATCTGTACTTAGCTTTGCTATGATAGTCACCTGGAGTTGTCAAAAGACTTTCCAGAAAAATGTCGTGAATTTCATCTCGTGAACACGAATTTGTATTCTTCTCGGCACCATTAATGTTTGATGTTGCTGATACGGAAGAAGGCCTGCAGATAGAACTATTAGAAATGCATTTTGATTCGACACTCCGAGCAAAGTAACTTGTAGTAGGAGTAACTGGTTGGTTTTCATACCTTCCCATAAAGTTCAAAATCTTCAGAAAGTGTGCCACAGTGGTTATGGTAACCTTCGGTAGTAGCTTTGTTTGTGATTAATTATTTTCCTTCATAAAGGGAACAATAACTTCTCAGCGAACACAGCTGACTGCTAAACACTTGTCATCTCTGATCAAAGTCGGAACCGCACACAAACTTTATCCGGATTTTGCAACAATTGTCCTTAAAAAGTGGTTTCAAGCACCCCAGAGTAGAGCAATCCTAATGTTGTATCGACTGTTGTTGTTGTTGTTGTTGCTGCTGCTGTTGTTGTTGTTGTATCGATTGTATAGCGTATTTGTTACTGTCACACAATTTTATGCTAACGCTAAAGAGGTAATTTTCAATTCTTGGTAAACTACTTAATTAGATTGCATTCATGGATGTGTCTAACCGCTAACTGATGTGTATGCAAATCATATGGCACGAAGTTGATTTAATTAATATCTGTTATAAGTATAATTTATATGCATATAAATATATATAGGCCTCAATTACTTTTAGGGTGCGACCCTCGTGACAACAACTATTTGCCCATGCCTCCCTCTGGGGGTCCCGGGTTTTACACCACTGCTCTATAGGACTAAACTTTCTTAGGTTCGACGGGTTTGCCACGACAAGGTCAGTGCTGCTGCGGCGAGTAAAGTGAATTGTATCATTCTACAAGAACAGTTGAATTTTAGAAGTGTTGATGAGAAGCAACCGGTAAATTTACTGCTCTGACCGCGGCCCTACGGAAACCAACGATGCGTAGTGGACCAATTAGGGTCGCTCTACTTGTGGGCGAGCAGCGGCAGACGACAGGAAAAAACATGCAACAACTCCATTATCAAAAGGAGCTGACCGCAGGGGAATTCGGTACCATAACTCATGCAGCTTAATCCCTTATGAGGATGTGGTTTGTCTTGATCCGAACCTATAAACAGGTGTGCAGGCTCAGAGTTGGGCTACTATACCTGTAGGACTGTAGATAATCGCAGTGAAAAGAATATGCAAACTTCTGCAACTTCATGAAAACATACCGGGTTTTACCGAGAAGGAGAAAATCTGGGAAGAAGGTTGTCACTTTTCTCCTGTTCAATCACTCTAGTTGTTGACTGAGTGCATAAAAAGCTGTTTGGGTAGAATGCTACTTCATTTTTGGACGTGGTTACGTATATGTGCGTTAAGCTATGTACATCCTTATAAGTTATTTTATCTTTCTCTCTAACCTAAACGTATTAGATGACAACCTTTTGAGTTTTCAATCATTTGCTGACCGCGTTAGTCGACATATTACAATGCACCTGTATCGACTGGAAAACGAGAAAGCAAAATTAGATAAACTAATTGACAAGTAATAAGTCCGAAATTATCCAGGTCCAATTGACATGTTTGAACACCAGGACCTGTCCATGATATTCAGCAAGTCTGAAGCTGTGACATACTTTTGCGATTTTCAACAGATTGTAGCGCACATTCTTGACCAACTGCTTAGTTTGTATTTGTGATCAGCAGTAAATAGTTCCTGCAATCGCAAGGAAACTGTAGTAAAGAGAGGAACCGCTACTCCTGTATTATACGGCAAGCGAATGAGATATAATAACATCAAGATATACTGCGTTTCAAGTAGTTTTTAATCCTGAGTAAGATAAAAGGTTCTTCAATTTCAACTTTGTCCATGAAAAACCATATCTGTCGGTTGGTGTGGTTCAAAACGACACTGGAATCGGAAACAGGTAATCAAAAGTTCCAAGAAGTTATACTACTTTTCTACTAACCAATAGTACAAAATTTATATTAACACAACCTCTGGGTAATGGAAATCGGCTGATGACGAATGCTCTGGCAGCCGACGTTTAGCCTTCTCATAAGTCGCCATTGAATGTACCGATATGGAACTAATTTCTTGATAGTGTTTTATATTCTCCCATTTGTATTTCACCCCAATTGTCTATCAACCTAATTTCACTACAAATTCAACTCAAGAAAGAGCTTAATGCATCGGGAGGTGGATATTCAGCTGTTACACACGTTTACGGCATTATGAAAAGAATACATGAAAATATCAATAAGCATCAAAGAGAGTAATAGGGTTTCAATGTCAATTTGATTGTAGACTCCATAATAACTAAGGTCTGGTAGCACAAAAAGCGTACCAAATATGGGATTACGGAGCAGTGGTAAGCCCTTGTACGGAAAGGAATGGATCGGTAGGTCTTTTTAATTGAGGAACTTGATCTACAGTCAGCCAGTGTACCATAAAGGGGCGTTTGCATTAGCGATTATTTTTGAGGCAAGCCTTTTGCGTGAACTGGAATAAGTAGACACAATAAGATCAACAATTGTCGGTCTTAAAATACCACTATATCAAGACAGTTGTGCCAACGACCTATCTAGACTTCGAAATGTTTCCTTAGGAGACAGGGGAATGTCAATGAGAGCAATAATTCCAGTGAGGTAAAACACAAGCGGTGATAAATCGACGTATTAGATAGCGGGGGATAGAGGAGCATCGCAAACGAGCAGCTTTAAAGGAAAGCCTTCCCTTTACTTTTGTATAAACTTCATTCACATGCAGTGACCATGATAAATCACTGCTGTGTGTAACAGCTAGATACTACACAGACTCGGTGGAATGCAACCGCTCACCATCTATATGAACTTCAGAGTGATCCATTAGGAGTTGCTGATAATGACGGTCATTGTGAAGAGAAAAAAGAACGTCACTGCATCTTGATGCATTTAGCGATAAAAATTGAGCTCTGAACCAGAATGCAAGGTCGTCCAGAGATGCTTGTATCTTGATTGGTGAGGGTGAGGTAGGATACTGGATACCTAAGACTACGTTGTCTGCATATTTCAGCGCTATCACTTCGGCAGGAGCGGGTACTTAGGGGACATAACTGGGAGCAATGGTGACAAAATGGATTCTTTTAGTACCCGGGTAGCTGTGGGGAGTAGCGAGTAACTTTTACCTCCAAGCCGAGTAAACTGGGAATGTCCAGAGAAATAGTCCCTCAGCAGGTGGATAGTGGAAGATTGGATTCCGGTTTCATATAAGACTTTCAAAAGAAGCCTATGGGTTACACAGCCGAAAGCATTGCTATAGTCGAGAAAGTATACTCGCACGAATTTGATCTTATTGTCCAGTGACGCCAGCACTGAATGTGCAAGATAGGCTAGTGCATCTTCAGTTGACTTCAGCCTGCGATAAGCGAACTAAAACGTATCATCTGGTAGAGGTGAAGTCAGCATCTTTAAGAGAATAATCTTCTCGAACACCTTTAGATTTACTGAGGCGCAAGAAATTGGCCAGTATTTGTCTGAGCTTTTTTTTGGCACCGGTGTAATTCTAGCATTTCTCCAACAGTCAGCGACTATGCATTTTTGTATGCACGACGTGTACAGGTCAACTAGAGGCTTGGCCAAGCAATCAACACACATCTCAAGGACAAAGGAAGGTGATCCGTCCTGGCCACTTGCTTTCTGGAATTTAATTTCAGCAGTTGCTTGAGCTCTGTATTCCCGTCAGCGGCAACAGAAAAAAGTGTGGAACAGCACATTCGGGGGAGGAAGTGTAAGAAGTGTAGTTAGCACAGAACTAACCAAAGTTTGTTCAAATCTTCAAGGTCCACGTCTGGATTTGACGCTCTGTGTGAGACACCACTAAGTTGTTTCAGCATGTGCCAGACCCCACGACAGTTGTCATTTCCGAGAATAGTCTAGATATCTAGATGGTTTAGATGGCGCAGCCCTAAAATGATAAAAGTAGAAAGAGACTTCATTGTAATGTGATATTTTTGTAGGATCGCTTTATCTTTGAGTTTACGCCGGAGTTTTAGGCATGGAGATGAAAATCGATCTGTACGGATATAAATCGTTTGCAGTGGACAGCAGGTATCAAAACAGAAGCTGAGATGGCTCGTTAACTGGTCACAACAAGTAGATAAATCACTGTCAAGGAATTTATCAAAGTCTGTATATGCAATTATTTTTAGATGTCGAGATATGTTCTGAGTTGAAGAATGTCTTCTTTTAGGCTTACGATCTTTACAGCGAGTGAACTCCATGTGATTTATTTTGCTATAGACAACAGGACAGAACTTGGCCTTTAAGTGATCAGCTACCTATCGGCGCCTGATTGCACACAAAACCAACCTCGCATTGTTTACAAAATAAGCTCTAGGGTTGCTGCAAATCTAGTGGGATAGTTTACAACATTTCGTAACCCGTGATCAGTGAGAAAAGTAGTGTCGAATCTGTTGAATTCACCAGCAAAAATGCAGAGAGAATAATCAGTGTGGTCGATGACAGTTGAAGTGAATTGATCGTAAAATTCCTCTGCTTCAGAGTTGTGGCAGCTAAGGGAAATGTAGGCATTTTCCAGTAAAATGGATTGCTAGCCACT
>CALYDF020009988.1:0-10357 GCA_944474145.2 Dicrocoelium dendriticum
GATCCACTAGTACCTGAGGCCTCAATCGGAATTCTATGGCTAGCCACTTATCTCGATCCTAACGCGCCGTTCTTCTTAGTAGCGTCAAGCTTCTTGGCAGTAGCTAGCCATTATTGACCCCATGTAACCTGCGAAGAACCACTTCCTTACTCTCCAGCTTTCATTTTCCCCTGACGTTTGTTTCCTTATTCGGCGCTCGTCTGTTACCTATTCATTGAAACTGCAGGTATTCAGTAGTGGTCAAACTTCTTAATCAAATGGTTACTCCAGCCTCGGATACATACTTTTCTAGAGCCACTATCACTGCTTATAGCAGCTAGTCGCCATTGCCTCAATTCAACTTTACTGATACCCAGTGCTCTCAAGTAGGTGCTCCCTTATTACAATGTTCATTCTCTTTGATTGTTTGCGTCACAGCTCAGTTGTTTGTTGACCGTAGTAACTGCTGCCTTAATCCGAATTCTGTGGCTGGCCATTCATCTCTCTCCTAGCGCGCAGTTATCCGTTTTTCGTCTTACTCTCGTGCAATTTTCTTTGGCAGTAGCTAGTCGTTGTTGGTCTCATGTAGCCTGCAAGGAGCCAATACTTGACCCTCCAGCCTACATTTCCCTCAGACGTCTCTCTCCTTATTCGGCGCTCGTCTGTTGACATATTCATTGAAAATGTAGGTATCCAGTAAAGGTCAAACTTCTTAATCATATGGCTACACCGGCCTCTGGTACATACTTTTCTAGGACTACTATCTCTGCTTATAGCAGCTAGTCGCCATAGCCTCAATTCAACTTTGCTGATACCCAGTGCTCTCAAGTAGGTGCTCCCTTCTTACAATGTTCATTATCTTGGATTGTATGCGTCACAGCTCAGCTGTTTGTTGACCTATTCTGTGCCACCGTAGGATCCACTAGTACCTGAAGCCTTAATCGGAATTCTATGGCTAGCCACTTATCTCAATCCTAGCGCGCCGTTCTCCTTAGTCGCGTCACCCTTCTTGTCAGTTGCTAGTCATTGTTGGCCCCCATGTAACCTGCAAAGAGCAACTACTTGACACTCCAGCCTTCATTTTCCTCTGACGTTTGTCTCCTTATTTGGCGCTCGTCTGTTGACATATCCATTGAAACTGTAGGTATCCGGTAGTGGTCAAACTTCTTAATCTTATGGCTCCACCAGCCACTGATACATACTTTTCTAGAGCCACTATCTCTGCTTAGCAGCAGCTAGTCGTCCTATCCTCAATTAAAATTTGCTTATACCCGGAGCTCTCTAGGAGCTGCTCATTTCTTACGGTGTTCATTCTCTTGGATTGTTTTGCGTCACAGCTCAGTTGTTTGTTAACCTATTCTGTGCCACCGTAGAATCTACTAGTTACTGCTGCATTAATCCGAATTCTGTGGCTGGCCATTCATCTCTCTCCTAGCGCGCAGTTATCCGTTTTTCGTCTTACTTTCGTGCAATTTTCTTTGGCAGTAGCTAGTCGTTGTTGGCCTCATGTAGCCTGGAAGGAGCAACTTCTTGACACCCCAGCCTTCATTTTCCTCCGACGACTGTCTTTTTAATTGGCGCTCGTCTGTTGATTTATTCACTGAAACTGTAGGCATCCAGTAGTGGTCAAACTGCTTAATCATATGGCTACACCAGCCTCTGATACATACTTTTCTAGTGCCACTATCTCTGCTTAGCAGCAGCTAGTTGCCCTAGGTTTTATTTAACTTTGCGGATACCCGGAGCTCGCTCCGTTCTTACCATGTTCATCACTTGATTGTTTGCGTCACAGCTCAGCTGTTTGTTGACCTATTCTGTGTTACCGTAGGATCCGCAGGGAGCTGAAGCCTTATTTCGAACTTTATTGCTGGCCATTCATCTCTCCTAGCTCGCCGTTAACCGTCCTCCTTCTTACTCGCGTTTACATGACATGTGGTCAAAATTCTTAATGATATGGTTGAATCAGCCACTGATACATCCTTTCCTTCAGCCACTATCTCTGCTCTGCAGCAGCATTTCGCTGTAGGCTCTATTAAACTTTGGGAAAACCCCTTAGCTCGCTAGGGGTCAGTCCTTCTGTAGAATGGTTATTCTCTTGGTATGGTTTTTTCACAGCTTAGCTGGTTTGCTGTCCGATCCTTTGGCACGGTAGTTATTCATTAGTAACTAGAATGATTAACCCAACAGGCACCTCCGGCCACTGATACCCGGTCCAGTGTCGGTATCTTCTGATCGTCTTACCTTCAACACTTAGTCTCTCTTTGATATTCATTTAATCTTAGCCAGCTTCTAATATGCTCAGCTTCCTATCTTCATATACCTATGTACATTGTAGTTATGGTGTCTTAGGTAATCCTTATCCCGTGGAGCGTATATAAATACGGCCACATCGTCACTGTCTTTTGGTTTCCGATACCAACCAATCGTGACTACACACCCACTTTCTAGTCTCAGGTAGAATACGAACATTGTCAGCTTACACCTCATGATTATCTTACCGGAATTCTGCTCCTCCTCCCTATGCACATGAAAGTATTCTACCCATCAGGCCATGCCTTCTGCATAAGTAAAAACATCTTTAGCGTGATATCTGTTACACCTTGTACACTAGTTGTGTCAAATAAATGTCTCAAGGTAGGATTTTGATCAAACGCTAGGTACATTGCCTGTTCCTTTTCGGTCTTCTCTCGGCTTGTTCCTCTCTCCCTTTTCTCTGAGGTCGTGAACATCGGAGAGCTTCGGGATTGAACTGAGGAACTGCCTCCGTCTGGGATGGGACGAAATAAACAACAAGTACTTACCCGGACCATGGCCTCACTTCCACTCTAACTATTTGCACCCAACCACCGATGTCCAGTGAGGGTAGCTGGACACGAATTCTTCGCTCCCCGGCAAATATACATAATCAGAGAAGACTTCATGTGTTCTGCGAAGGATCAACACATCATATTCAATAAGAATGTTTAGTACCCGACCTACCAATGGACAGGACCCAGGAACGCAATAGGCAACCAGTTATTGCATCAACCAGCAGAAAAAATGGGACGCAACCTGACTGTGACTAACCGAGCAAACAGACTTTTAACAAGAAACATAGCCAGTTATAATTTGCCATTCAATGGATTGGTGGCAGTGTTCCAGGACGTGGTGGGTTTTCGCCTGGCAAGCGTTCTCCCTACAAAAAGCCACAAATGTCCGTTTAACAACACTGCAACGTGGCGTATGTGACTCGCCACCGAATAAAGTCACAGCCCATAACTTTACACTGGCAGGTCAACTCGCGTCACAATTCTACATAGGATCGTTACACTGGGACTTCCACATCTGCATATACTGTTGTCGTTTTACATCCTACCATACGTTGGCCTTTTTCTTCCTTGTGTGCGGGCTCTTCCATTACCTTTCAGTGGAGCATTCAGGTTTCTCAATCTCTTATTAGCTGAGGTCCCGTATCTCATGACAGCCAACTTATTGTTTCGCATTTTCAACATTGTACATTTCCTATCATGGATATATGAACAATGTTCTGCGTTACTGTTACAATTGCATTATAATTTTTGTACCGTTGTACATATCTGATCATGCCTCCATGAGCGTGCCTCGCATAGTCGGGAATAAAATATTTATTTATTTATTTATTTATTTATTAAATTGCATTTCAAAGTGCTCAGCCCAAAGTTCCAGGCGTTTTGATAAATTGTGGATGGGCTGTCCACTCTCGTCACGTGTAGTTTCACTAACACCAGGTCTCCTGCTGCCCGTTTCCCGTATAAGACGGAATAACTCACGATGGTTACCAAGGGCAGCGGCCATTTCCATCTCTGTTGCACGACGAGACCACCAGGATTCGGTGTCTCTCTCCGGGCTAGCACGGAGTATCGCCCGGAGCTCTTTGCGAGTTTCACTGTGTTCGCTTCCAGCCGGAATATGCCGGCGAACATCTATAAGTTCCAAAGACTGGGAAGAGACCCAATGTTCATGTTGGCGATTAGACATACTACATGAGGATTTGCCTGTTGCTAGTAAGGCCTGTTGCATATGAGACCAGTGTGCTTCAGTTGCATCCAGTGAGCGTTTATCCAACTCGGATGTCAGCGTAATTTGATAGGCATTCAGAACAGCTGGATTAACCAGTCTGCCGGTGTCAATGCGCTCACAACATCGTCGCGGGCGTCCGCCAAAGCGCATCCGCAGGTCAGCACATACAGGTGCATGATCGGTGTCAACACCTGTGCTCCAAAGCGAGCGACAGTTCTGGACGCAGCATCTCCAGCTGTAACTGATAGCAATGTGATTGTTTTGCGTCCATAGCTGGCTCGAGGCTGGTGGGCGCCAAGTCACCCTTCGGCGGGTGCTGTGTCGGAAATTAGTGCTCGCAAGAAATAAGCGAGCATCCTCACACAAATGAAGTAACCGCTCACCGTTATCATTACGGGAGCCTATACCATGTTGGCCTGCCCAGATGCAGCTCATCTGCAGGTAATTTTCCAACTTGAGCGTTCGGATCCCCAGCCAGCACTACAGTGTCCGTGCTTCTTCTGTGGCGAAGGAGTTCGTTCAGTTGGCGATAGAAGTCGTCTTTTACCGAGTCATCGCTACAGTTTGTCGGTGCATAGGCAGCGATAACGAATAGACACCTGTTAGTCCCGCGCGACTTCGAAGTTTTGAACGAGCCAGCCAATCGGACCGCACACATCCGGCTACTGATTGGAATCCAATCAACCAGAGCAGTTTCAGCCCGGGGACTCAGGGCAATGCCAACACCAGCTTGGCCGGTGCTCGAAGCTGCATCGTCACCGGATGGGCGCAACGAGAAAGTGCTGCTAGTGTCACCTGAAGGGGATCGCAGAGTGAGTACAGAGCTCGAGTCTCGCAGGCGGGCCTCAGATAAGCAGCAGATATCGATCGAGAGGGTCTCTAATGTTCGGGCAAGTGCTGCCTGTTGACCAATCTGAAGCAATGTGCGAACAGTGAGGCATGCCAGTCTGAAGGAGGCTCGAGGGCTAAAAATGGAAGCCGATGAACTGGAATGGGCCGCTTGCTTGGACATGGGCCTGTTGACAGTGCAGGAATGACGCTCTGCGTTCACCTGTGAGTTGAAATTAAAAGACAAGCGACTATTGAAGCAAGGTGGGGGAGGGCCGAGAATTGGGGGGTTGAAAACAGGGGGATGCAAGTAAAGCTGGAACGGGACGATAAGGGTGAAAAAGCGCAAGAAGGGGAATAAGAAGATGGGAAGGCCTGAGCAGTAGCATCCAAACCCCTATCCACCCTGCTCGATGCAGCAGATAGGGCACCGTTGATTATCCTCTGCGGTGGCCAGAGCATCAGCAATTTGTTTGAAGTGCGATTCATTGTATTGCGTGGGCAGGATACTGTCAGGTTGCCCAGGCCTAGACAGGAGAACGCTTAGGGTTCTCAACCAAAGCCTTTGGTTCAAAAACCTGACCGCAAGGCAGCGGGTTTGGCACTGGACTACAAGGAGTCCGTTTTAAGGAATAAGGAGCCACCCTCATTCCAACCCCCAACCTGGAGGACCAGGAGGCTGAGTTTGTCTGGCCTCTAACCATTGACCAATCTGGTATGAGTGGCTCTGAAGGCGCAAAAGCACCACCCAGTATAGCTCAATGGATCACTGAGGCACACAAACCATCGCACCACGGTAAGGTCCAGCCTCATTGCGATGGTCAGATTTCAGGCAAAGATACTCAAATCCTGCTGTTATCAAACGTGCAGACTTCAAGCTGCAGCACATTGACAACAACATGAACAGGGTTAACGAGTTTAGGCCTAGGCACAGAGCTGGCGCAGAACACTCGCCGAATAAGAGACAGTACCCAATTCAGCGCAAGCTTTCAACTTCCCTCCCCGCCCCATACAAAAGGAAACCTCATCCCAGGCACAACTATCTGCGAGGCAACAAACAGACACTTTCAATTTTACGGTCGCCCGACCACAAGGCCCCTAGAAGTCATGGCATCTTCGAAACTGAACGCAGCAAGAGTAGGCATTGAAGATGATGCCTAATGCGCCAGTGCCATTACCGATAATATAAACCAAGCAATCGAATTTCCTTGGTAACTCACCAACGTGAAAACAATTATGCTGCGGCCCAAAAAATTCAGCTCCTGTTTGTTGGGACATTGTGAAAGTTCGCCCACATCCTCAATAACACCACATGCATCACGTTGGGTAAATTCAACCTTTACATGTCTTAAACTTAGCCCAAGCAACACAACACAGCTAGACGCCGTCTTGTCTTTGCCTCCTACCGACTCCTAGTTGGTAGCCTGCGTACCCGTTCTCAATAAGCGTCTCCTAAAATTTGCTGACTTCTCACTGCTTCAGACGGAGCGCCACCTCAACCGCCAAATCACACCGTTGACATCGGGCACTGAGCGGCTACATCCAGCCCTTCAGTTTGCTCGCGCCGACCCCGAGGCCGCAGACACCTTTTCGGAGAAGGGTGCCTTCACGGTACGTCATCCATCTAAGCACATCAGTAACCAATACGCCCTTTCTGCGCTTTTCTATACGGCCGCTCTTCACTAGTTCCCAAACGCTTATTGCCTCTCAATAGCATGACCCTCATTGAATCGAATGTCGCCCTCCATCTAAGCCGAAGCGAAACAGACACTAGTATAATGCAAGAGACCTGAAATTTGATCGATGAGGTTGCCCCTCCTGAGGCAACAGCAGCCTCCTCGGTGAATGCTCCCTGCAGTCTTCAGTCCCACTCTCGGCACGTCGATGGCCAGTTATCATTAGTACCACCTCCTACCACTCCTTGAACACACACCTGCGAAGACCACATCTGAACAATGCGAACAGCTTCCCTCATTTCTCCGCGATTCGCTTCTCGCCTACGAAAGCGCACCTTACACAGGGAAGCGAATATTTGATGTTCCCATACGACGACCCCTCTAGTAGGCTTAACCACAATGAGACTGTCTCTCCAAATGTACCTAACGATCAGAGACCCCGAACGATTTATCACGCTTTTCTCAACATTGCGCTATCCATCAGACATCAAAAGCATCATATAGCCCTGCATACTTCTATCCTCTCCACGAGTGATTTTTATTACTGAAACCTGGCATGCACTCCTAATTCGCCCACCTGATTCGCCCCTTCTTATTCCTGCCTACCAAAGCTTTAGCAATGGCCATGCTAACAACCGTGGTGGAGGTTGCCTCATGTATGTCCATGAAAACTTCGACGCTTCTGCCTTTCATGTCTTTAATATGGGAAAACGTGAAGATTCCAACAGGATTCAGTCATACGATGACAATCTTGGCCTCAATCCACTTATTGTCAGTGTCTATAACCCCACATTCAATTAAAACACGAGTAGACGAACTTATTGTGCCCTTTACCCATGTGTCCGAACCCCCCTTCGGACATATGATAATACGCGGAGATTTCGACGTGCCAAACATCCAATGGCACAAACAGGCAGCCAATACCCAATACTCGTTGTTGCTGAACACAATCATAGCAAATGAATGAGTTAAAAACGTATGGGAACCTACTAAACTCTTAAATCCCCTTAACCTCTATCTTTCACGCGGCCTATCCCATGCTTGCGCTACTGTAAAGGATAGCATCCCAGATAGCGACCACAAAGTGATACAGCTGTCGTTCAGTCTAGCAAGCCTAAAGATCACTACGGCAAAACGAGCTCTCATGTCCAAACCAAGGCTATTGACTGGAACAGCTTTTCAACGTTTCCAAGGTCAATGAATTAGGACTACTTCGTACTGCCCACTGGTAGCGGCGCTGCAATATACGAAATCTACCGCAATCTAGAATTCTGTATAGATGTACTTACACCCAAACCACCCGACGATTTACGAAACAATCACTGGGTGTATCTCATGCGCATGCAGTGGATGTCAAACTCCAGAAATTGATAGTCGAATAACGAAAGGCACATGACCGCTCACGTCTCTTACGCACCTTCGTGTTACGTTGACCAACCGAAAGACCCGTCTTTTTGAGAACCGCAGCTTTACTTTCCTCGTAAGTTTTCCCCTCTGTTGGCAACTGGAGGATCGCGTCGATATCATCGGCCTTGTGTGGAAGAAGTGCGGAGCCTAAGTGGAGACATTACATTATTTCAGGCCTATCGCTACGAAGTTCAAAAGGTGCCGCTAAATGAGCAAACCAATGTTTTACATTGCTTTCGCGAAAAAGCGGAATGGCGATGGTTACATTTTTAATCTGGCCTTTGCGAATTGAATTATACGTACCCGCAGCAGAAAAAATGATACAGTGTGAGCCCTAAAGAACCCGGATTATGCACACACAAAACGAAAGTGGATGGACGTACCGCAGAACTGTATGAACCTACAAAGCGAAATTAGTAAGAGGTTTACCAAACTTTTGGACAGGGTTACCAGTGTTTGCGGATTCGCTCGTTCGCTATAATGTAAGTTTGTTCCGCCCCAAGCATAAGTCACGAAATGAGAAGTTACGGACGAGGTATACGTTTATTGTCGAAACGTAACATCCTGGCAACTCATGGCACGGTAACAATGGTTCCAACTTGGAGAAAAACCTACTCACTAGTTGATACGTAGTAACGCAATTCGTGACGGAAAAGCCGGAAGCGCGTATGTGATGCTTCTGTGTTACTGAACCACACTAGTCATCATGCGAACAGGCAAGCTTCCTAACTTGTCCATGAATATAATGGTATTATATTCGGTTAATATTTATTGTCCTGTGAGTACTACGCGGTAAGTCGACTTTTTGTGTGTCACACTGACCGACCTTTTTAGCTGAAAGCACGTGGAATACATTGTTTGCATGAACTCGTGAAACGATATTTGGCAAAGGTCAAATATCCGGGGCCGTCTACGGAGCCATTGGCGGGATGTTGCATCCGGGCTGCTGTTCAGTAGGACATCTGACTTCCGTGTTCCATAAGTCGATACATGTAGATACGGATATTTCTTGCTAAATGTGCATATAATGAGGTCACGAACTTCAAAAAGTGCAACATTGCCCTGCACGATGTTTAATGGTGCAGTCCTTAAAATATGGATAGTTCACATACAGCTGTAAGGAAGTGGTCAAAAATTAACTGGAATTTACGAAAATGCTGCGCGAGCCAACGTTACGTTCACTCAAAATGAATTAAGCACTAGCGTGTATAGCTAATTTTTCACAGTGTATTTGTGCTGACGTACAGCATGGGAGTTGTCAGTACCAAATGATTCGCAATAGAGGGAAAGTCTGAAAGGAGGTCGGCGGAAAAGTTTGAACTTTGTTGGTGGGTACCGGTACATCTATTAGTGGGCTGAAAGAAATTGCGTTCATAGTACTAAGAATAGGTAACATAAATTAAGATGAATCGTTTAATAGTACTGCATGACTTATGATGTGAAAACATTATACTGAGTCAAAGTGCTTAAAAGAAGTAAGGTCGTGATGGTGGCGGAAAATCAACCGATAGGAATGGGCTAAACTAAAGTTTAGTAAATGTGGCAATATTTTTCCGTCGGAAATCGTTCGAAATGTTACGTACTTATATACAGAAACTGTCTGTAGATTAGAAACGGAAAAGACTTATAACAATGCATCAAGCGAAAGGTTACGAAAACCACATGGAATGCTAATTGGAGGACTGATGTACATGGGCGACATGAAATGGAACATTTGTAGGCAATTTAACGATATTACGCAATGGTAATGGACGAAGTTGCGTAAGTGTGTAACTTACGGATGATGCGTTGAAGATAACGTGCAATGAGACGTAATTTTGTGAATCTGCAGAAATAAGAAATAGAGAACTATGATGAGAAAGGCATCACTGTATGCATGTTTAATGACATACGGAAAGATGTGCAGCAATGAGATAAGGAATAATAGCTTACTAACATTTATTGCTGTGATATTGCGTTCATAAATGGTTACTATGAAAATGGGATGCATGGAAGGGGTTTATTTGTTTGGGTCAATGAGGATGAATAATCGCAAATGTTAAAGTTCTTTACGTATGTTAACGTGTTTCCCAAGCGTAATGCAAATATGAATACGTTTGCATTTGCTAAGTTGGCGGCGTACATGTAGAAGGGGTAAAATGAGAAGGCGTCTATATATATATATATATATATATATATATATATATATATATATATATATATATATATATATATATATATATATATATATATATATATATATATATATATATATATGTATACGCCATCTCATTTTACCCCTTCTACATGTAAGCCGACAACTTAGCAAATGCAAACATATTCTTATTTGCATTAAGCTTGTGAGGCACGTAAACATACGTAAACAATTTTAACAATTGTGATTATTCATCCTCATTGACCCAAACAAATAAACCCCATATATATATATA
>CALYDF020009989.1:0-10337 GCA_944474145.2 Dicrocoelium dendriticum
AAGGCAACGGTTGTTACCCAAACACAAAGTGTACGCTCCTCATATGTTGCAGATAAAAAGAGAATCCATTTATTGTAAAAAGGGAATTTAACCGTAGTCTGAATTTCGCAAAATGCTGTAATCCGAAAAAGTGTATAGACAATGGTCACCCAACCACAAATAGGAATGGCAGCACTGAACAAGCACGTCTCATGCAAATCTTATGCTAGCAAATTAGAAACCGGAAACTGTCCATGACACCCTGGCAGCTAAATGCGTATAAGGTTATTAGTCACCTGCTCATATTAGGTTCGACACGCCGCAACTCGGAATTGCCATTGTATCGTTTCGGCGGTTTAAAAGTCAAGCGACAGTCAGACTATCCAAAAAGTAAAAGCATAAATCCGCGACGAATTTGCTCACCGCTGGCGTCCTCGCATGCCGGCATAATAACGCAAAATATTACAATAACTTAAACTCACTGCTTACTATAAGTAAATAAATAAATTGTATATTCCTCGATGATTCGAGGTCCAGTCAAACTATGCGTTCCAAAAGTGCGCTTGTTCACAGTGAAAAAATTTCCTCTTTAGCACACTATCGTGCGAGAATTAGGCACACAGGAACAAAAAATTATGTCAATCTACGATATAATGAACACGATATATACACAAAGGTCTATATTTCCAAAGCTCATCTTGACAATTAAAGGAAATAATGGGAGCTAAATTAGAAGATCAATGCGAGTAATATAATCAAGAGAAACACGTTCCGCACCTATTTAATTTAGGGCAGTATTAGCTAAACATGAGGTTGGAGTGTGGTGAGGTCGTCATTCAGAAATAAATTTACAGTGGATATGCAAATACAGACATGGTACTCATTTCTGAGCAAGTTATTCTATCCTGCTAGCATTTTATATACTTTGAACTATTTCTGGAACAAATTATTTCGGTCACAGCGGGCTAAGTATTTAAGGGTAAACGTCTCTTGTTGTAACGCTAGAAATCCTCATGTTTTTAGAGTATGATCTTCAAACGAAACGTTATTATGAACATGGAATTTGATTATGTTTAAAAGAAAACATTTAGAACCAAAGCAAAGATATCAGTTCGAATGGTACAAGTAACCAACTGCCAGTAAGTTCAAACAGCGTTTTCGCCATAATGGTACAAAGGGATGATGCCACTTTCATGGTGATGAGTTTTAAGACGAGCACCCAAGCGAATGCAGAGTGATCTCTGATACAATTAGTTGTTTGCTCTACTTTACTGAAATGCAGCTTGCCTTTCCATTGGAGATTGCAGCATCAGAATGTGACACGCTTTCGTGGCGCCTATAATCGGGACGCAGGTTGTTACCCCACCGGCGGTACCAGGGCTGACCCACGCCGGAAACTGATGGGTTACCACCAGAGCGGCAGTAAAACGGTTGTCACGCCGGAAGCTGATGAAATCAGACCGTCAGCATGAAACAGGTTAATACGTGATAGAGCACAAGCAGGTTTCGAATCTGTCCACAGCAAGTGGCTTGAGTCAGCTCAGGAACTTACTACAGGCGATGACAAATTGTGACCTATAGAACGAACCGTGAGCTGTGCGTAGTACAGTTCGGTCCAGCAGACTTTCTGTTTTGTTTATTCCCCGACTTGTTTGTCAGTGACAGAGAGCAGAAGCAAAGCAGCGTTGCAAAACATTTCTTATTTTGAAGGCGATTAAGTTGTTAATTAATGAAGCAATCTTTCCGAGTTTGCAAAATCAATGTCTACACCAATGAGCGCATTGGTATTGGCGGGTGGAACAGCAAGTTTCGAGATTGAAAGCGCCATGGGAAGATTTATGCATATATACAAACTGGTGTTAATGAAACGAACACTGCTTAGCAGCTTACAAGTATTACATATTTCTGTGGCTATTCTCTGTACAACTATATTATATTACAACTGTTACTTGTGTTTTCAAAAGAAGCGAATTGTAATAGGTTCAATACATTTAATATTAATTGGTATATTAAGACCATATATGGACCAACAGCAGTTTGAGTTCAAGCGCATTAACTAGCCTGGTTTATCAACGACAAACATTTGTTACAAGGATGCTTACCTGGCAATGGTATGAGGTCATCTTTCCCGAGATATTGAACTAATATTATATTCGGTTTGGAATTCCAATAAATTCGTCCATGCGTCATCACAATTTCCGTCTAATTTGTTTTCACAAGTGATGGCAGAGCAGTATAAACACAATGTGGACAAGTGTTCGGAGAAAAGACTGCATAAATCAAATGCTGCAATTGATGCTAGACATATCGCAATAGCGACGCAACAATTGCGGCCTCAGCAGACTCACACTTAATATAATTATTTGGAAATATCCTAGTTCCACTTCTAATTGTAATCGCCTTATATTAAACGGCGCAACAAGTTTAAACGACGGACTTCTAACGTGATAAAGGGCAACAAACACAAAAATATTGCCAAAGTAAATGCAACTGAAAGGACAGAAACGATAGCAGATCCTACTTGTAAAATACTAATATTTAACAAACAAACCGAGCCTGAAAATCTTGCTCAGTATATTCAACCTTGTTACCAAAGTAGCAATGGTTCCATTTCGAAAAAGAAATTTACTCACCAAATGCAGATGAACTGTGCACAATAAACAGTGAAATTATGACGCACGTCTCAACATTCATCTTGACCGGATAAGTTATTTTCAACTTTTATTTTGGGCATTCTTATTTGGCTGCGCTTTATCTAGTTAGCAGCGTGTATGTTTCACTTGAGCCTTTGATTGTTTCCAATGATGTGTCAGTTAAAAGTTAGGCCTGTTGGTTAATCATAACAGTGTCTTTAAAATGCGCTTTGATCAAGCAAAACAACCAAGCCATCTGCTGTTCAGAACTTGTTTTCCACAAAAAGTAGTAAACAGCATTTATAACATGCATTCGTTTTTGTCGCTAAGAGCTTATAACTGTACACCTATCTACGCCCCTAATTTGTCCTCTAAAGCAATCGCTTTTGCCTTTGACTTTCAGTCATTTCTAGAAATTCAGGTCCTATTAATATACCCAACTTTGCAGGTTACTTCGCGCTGTCGATAATAACAAAAACATGTGTTTCTGCTTGAAACTAAAAGACAGCTACTTTGTAAGATTTCGTTCCAATAAGCATCATAAATTAGAGTAATTTAGAAATCCAAGTTATGTGCCTCGCAAGCACACAGTCCTCAACCACAACGCTGAGTCAATCAATAAGACTGCGTAAAATCTGGACCTCATGACCTCAGCGCATCTGTGAGATGGATCACTGAACTCAGGCGCGTGGAATAACCAGAGGTTAAAAGGCCTATGGTCGGCCAAGTTTTCGATTGCAGGACGAGTGTGATCCCGTAATTCACGTGATTTGGCCTGTTGTAGATTTACAGGAGTTGGACTCTTGTCACACAGTTGCATTTAATTTTCTTTATTGGCTAGTTTCATCGTTGCACATGGACCAAAAGCCGGGATATCTGTGCACGTAGGTTACAGCATATCTATGAGCAGCTTACTTGCAACGGGGAAATTCGGGCCGGCCAGCTTGCACGGGAAACAATGTCTGCACATGTGAAATTTGGAGGCCTTCCGGACGAACCTGTTGGCACAGACACATGGAAGTGTTGTCAACGGGAAAAAGCAACATACAAGACGATTTGTGAGCCTTTTATTCTTTCTGTGGCTTTAGCTCCTTCCTGCTTTACCGTTATTCGACCTATGCTAATCAACCAGCTGTTGGTGATTATGCAGTATGTCAACATAAATCGTACAATGCGATTAACAAGAGAACAATCGTTTTATACGAGTACGATTTTAAAGCCTAACGGATCCTGTAAGAGGCCGATGGAGAGAATACGAATAACGAAACATTGCCAGTAAAATTAGGTTCATATTGGTGAACTCTAAACGGTATTCGTAGTAACAGTTGTAAATCCATTGTAAATTCACAAAGAGTGGTGGCGGGACGTTAATAAACAATGTGCCGTCTCCTGGTGAGAATATATCCCGGAAGGGAAATACGTGGAATGCATTCATTGAGTTGACCAGCAGCGCGAACTATAACAGACATCAGTGTCTAGGTATAAGCAGTGAGTCATGTGAAATGGTGCAGCGAAATGTGTGTCCGGTCATCTCGGGCTTTGAACACTACCATCGTCGTAGCACAGAGGCCACATTCCGGTAGAGCAATCCACGCTTTGCAAACGCGTAGGGAAAAGTGATTCCCGCGGCATTCTAATAGACTCTTCTACTTGAGCAGCTTGGGATGGTGGCCCCTCAATTTACTATTCTTACTGAGCTCTAGCAAATGACGGCACGCATATTTTGGACACATCAAAATTTTCTGAGTCTAAATGTGGTCCTTACGTAATCCCCTATGTTGCCGATGATGGCAACAAAATGGCAAATTATAAAATACCTTAACATTATGGGCCGCCCTGCTTTTGGGTATCTCTCAGTCGGTCCGTTTTCTCTGAACTCCTGATGACGGCTACTAAACCTCATTCATTTCTAAAATCAAACCAAGTTCACAACAGCAATAATTAACTTAAATTTTGGAGCACGAGGAATGCTACATTTGGTGAAAGCTTGATAGAGAGAAAACCCCGGTCATTGCCATCTGGCCCCGCATCAAAATTGTGGAGGAAGACGCAACAGCGAGTTAAAAATGCATCATATGTGGCTATAAACGTCAAGACCACCAGTCGCTCAAATCCAACTGGAACGACTACTGCCAGTCCAATTGGAATGAGCACAGTTCCAAAAATGCAGAAGGACTACGATACCATTGGTGTTTGGAACTTGGTTGTTACCAAAGGTGACTGTAAAACTAAATATTCTGCCACTCCTACTTGACCCACATTAAATGAAGAAGACGATGCTGTACCCACACAGGCTCTATCGGTTGTAAGCAGACCAACTGGTCGTTTGAGCTACACCAGAGTTGCACTTAGTATAGCAGCGGTAATCTTCACTAACGCTCCAGAATCGACGACCAATTATTAAAAAGGAAAACAACTTGATGTGATGAACAAGTGGAACTCCATATGGGACAATATAGTTATTGTAGTTAAGCCCGTCAATTTGACACGCTTTGCCAGTCACTCAAACTCACAGCACTACAGTAAAACAAAACATCTCCGGGTTGTGTTGACTTCTGCCAATGAAGAATAAACTGTCCTGTTGTCAACAGCTCGCCTACGGAATGTGTCATGTACCATCCGACTATTTCCGCATATTCTATTGAGAGAGCGCAGAGAGGCGAAGCACTACTTGCTCGAAATCCGGAGGAAATCCGTAGTTTCGACCATCTTTGTACATGGTGTTTCCGAGGCTGGAAGTCAAGATGAGTGTGAAGCAACCACTCGCGGCCAAGAACAATGGCGATACATTCGCGAGACCCTCTTCCTGGAAAATGTCATAACGCAATCAATCTCGAGGCCATGCTGATCGCCATACTACAAAGGATGTGGACTGAAGATTTCAAAAGTGGTCCTTTAATGTAAACAAATGAAAGCCGCATCTGCCAAACAAACACAGGAGAGCAGCGACGTAGTCGGACCGATTCCCGACATGGTTTCGGATAACTTCATGCAACCAGCCAACGAAATTGGAAAACATCCCCAATATATTACATAGAGAGAGAAGCAAATAGGTAATGCTAGAATCCATGAATCGGACATAGATGAGTTCTTCTTCACCCCAAACAAAAAACCATTAGTGGCCGACATTGCACTGGGGGCATAACAATTTACCCGGAGCACGTATCCCAGGATTTATTACTAAGAACAGGGTGACATTCCTGCTTGTAAACCAACACACAAGGTCTCCTGAAAAAGCTTGCCTAATCGCGGCTGTGTCAAGTGTTGAATGCCTTGGACCTCATATTCGTCACGGAAACTTGCTTGCATTCAGAAATTACCGACGCCGAGGTAACCATAAATGGTATGTCTCCTCCGAAAAGATCCCCTAGCAAGGGAAGGGAAGTACTGTCATACTACCGCAGCAACGTGCAATGCGAACCGGTGGTCTATTCAGAAATGCTAGCCATAGACTTACGCCGGTGCAGTCTGCGACTGAGACGCAGTGACACGCCTTTTGGCCGTTATTTATCGTCCACTAATACATCTCTCAGTGTGGACTCCCGCGTGATATGATTCTTGGGAGGACTCGTACGAGAACGATACAGTCATGTTCTGCTCTCAGGCTGCTTCAATATCCACGATTTGGAAGTTCAGACATATCCAACGTGCAATTTAAGGTCGACCTGAAAGTGTATGTTGCATGCGTTCCGCTCGTCAGCCATGCAGTTTCTCCCACCCAATTCGCAGCCGGAAATAAGCCATCCATGCTTCAGTTAGTGCTCACGAACAAAGAGCTGCTGGTTGAGAAACCAAGGGTGGAGAGCCCTCTGAGGCGAAGCGACCAGGTAACCATAATTTATGACTTCCTGTGTTATGCGGAGTATGCATATGAACATAATAACTTTTTCGGATAATCACTCACTGTGACATATTGGCAGTGCTTGTTGGAGATGACATCTGGGAGTTTCCAGACGACTGTTACATTGACAATGCTTGGAAGGAGTTTACCGGCAAGTTCACTGAGCTGATTACACCTGCATTGGTCAACACACCACTTCGTTCCTCAAGTGCAAAATCAGTCATTCGGAGCAGGACTCGAGAATATGTGACAGTATGTGACGCCGCGTGACATGTTTATACTGTTTACACTATCTCAGACAACTTTAATAATTATCTAGTGCATACTAATAAGTGTATTACACTTGTTCTTGGGGACAAATGTGTGCACCAACAGATTATAGCGGAATAGTTTTGGGATAACGAAACGTTTATGTACAGACATTTGAATAGCACCCGGAATGTAAAACGTGGTGCTTCCCCTAATATCAGCGGATGATTGTGCTCAAACCGCCGAGGAAGCAGCCAAAGTTCTACCACTACAATATGCTCCATTTTTCCGACATACTAATACAATGTGCAACATACCTGTCCCAATCTCTCAGACGACGGTATTTACATCCGTCACCTTTAGTTCAGCAAGCATTTTGAGGAAGCTGCTCTTGTTGCACACCAGCAGTTCCCCTGGAGTTGGCAACATTTTTCTGAAAGCATTGTAGGTAGCAGCTGCAGTTATAGATGCGCCACTAACGAAATTTTCCAAAGGTGCCTCGACGAGCAGCAGATCCTTAACGTGCGGAAGCAAGGCATCATTACCCCGCTTTTTAAGAGTGGTAGCTGTTCAAAACCCGCCAGTGATTCTCCTCCTGGTGCTCTCAACCGTGATAGAATCGGTCATGGCTGAGGCTGTAATGGACTACTACGGAAAGTTTAATATCAAAGCACCAGAGCCACAGGAATTTCGTCAACATCGGCCATGTACTACCAAACTAATGATCGCTCATGTCAGTGGGATTGGCATTGATGTCATCTACCTAGACTTTATAAAGCCTACGACCGCATAGTTCACCGCATGCTTCTTTAAGATCTGCAGGCGTGTAGAGTTTTGAACCCTGACCTTGAATGGATCGGAAACTTTCTCTTTCAGCAGGCGCCTTCAGATTCCAGTTCGAGGTTCATTTTCTATTTCCAGTAAATAAAACTGCAGTTTTCCACAAGCGTCAGTGTTGGGGCCGCGGTTATTCTTGTTATTCATTAATGACCATGCGGTTCGCACCGAGACAACGTTCCTGCTTTTTGACGATGACATCAACATACGGAGGGCAATCGGCTCTCTGGAAGATCACGATTTGTTGCAAGGAGATTTGGACCGCGTCTTTGAATAATCAAAAGAAAAGCAACCAGTTTTTAACACAAACAATTACAATAGCCTGCAGGTCCACCCCAAGCCCACGCACGCATATGAGCTTGGAGAGGACATACTACAAACGCCTCACAAGAACGACACATTGGGGTGGTATTCCAAAGCGTTCTCAGCGGTTCGGCTCAGTCCTAGAAGGCGTCCAAAACCGCGTATCAACATGTTGGTTTGTTACAGAGTTCATTCGGGTGGTTCGATCCCTCTATCTTTCTCTACTGTTTACGGCATATGTGATGCTTCATGTAGGGTACGCGATTCACATTTCGCGACCCTGGTTAAAACGCGACCTGGCTGCAGTTGAGACTGCCTAGCTAATGACAACGAGAAAGCTGAAAGGGTTGTCACCCCTGCCATACCTCAAAATACTTAAAGCCATGGGAGTGTACAGCGGAAGATATCGCCGTCTACAGGTTACCTCTTCCTGGCGTTGCAGGTTATGAAAAACCCCAGTCACCCGTGCCACCACCCGAAGCTTAGCCGCTATACAGAATTAAGTGGTCATAACTTGTAATTTGCAACGCAATACAGTCGGCTGGATTGCATTCGGAACTATCCTTTACTTTGAGTTTATCAACCGTGGAACACACTTCAATCTTTGTAATTCCGCACCCACGGTATCAATTTTTAAATAACAAATCCACGATGCATTAAACCACTTATATTACTTGACCCGATTTTTAAACGTTGAGTGACGACATAGCGCAGACAAACATTATGTTCACCAACCTCATAAAATCGGGGTAGACGGATATACTTCTGTTTACATGGAAAATTAGTGAGTCCACAGACGCGCCTTTCCACATTTGCACAACTTTTTTGAAATAACCTTATTCCCGCAAAACATCCCAACGGACTTGTCAAGCCTTGGCCATTTTATCCGTATTACACCATTATTCCATTGTTCCATATCGGAATCATACTGCTGAGAAAACATCAGTATAACCAGATCTGTTGTTGCTTTGTGAATAAGTTACGGTAAACAAACTTAATGTTATCCTAACACATTTACCATGCATTATGTGGCTGCTTTGGTGGCTGTTACGATTGCGTAACGTCTGAAAAGATTGTCACTGGCACGGTTGGAGCACGTCTACGGTAACGGCTTGGAACGCTGCCCAATCGAACGGATTTGCGCTGACCTGACGGTGTTAGCTTAGCCCTGGTACGCGCTGGTGATGACGGAAATTGAGCAAGCGTGAGAACGATCTTAGCCGCACGTATTCGGGTAGACCCTGAGCCCTCGAAACGGACGCACACGAGAGGGGTTAGGATAGACTCGCGCTAGCGACTAAGACGCGAAAGCTGCCCGGCTGCCGGCGCACGAGGCCATTGGCATGGCTCGAGCTCAGGACATATTTTACGTTATTCATCAAGATTTTGATATTTTTCTAATACCTGTGCTCTAAGGAACAGCTTGCAAATTCGACCAATGCATTAGGTAGTGCAGAGGCAAGCGGCTGAAAAATGAACGACCTCGGCATCATGTACTGAATACGCGTTACTCGGAGTAAGTGCGGGTTACAATAGTGAATGGAGTTAGATTTCAGACGCCTGATATTGGTCGGCTTATCTTGGACCCATACTAGTTAACAAGAGTGTCTCGATTTTTTCGATCCTCAATATATTTGTCTTTTATGGGGTATGCTTCAAAATCAGGCACATACGAGGATGTAGCAATAAGCAAATTATGATGCATGAAATTCACATTATAGACGAATGTGCGATTGCTTTTATGGGTCAAAAAATATATATATAGCAATTTGGTCCCGCGAAACCATAATTTAATATTTTCTCGGATCCGTATACACTTTGACTTTTAACAGAATTTCCATCAAACATTTTACTACATCCGTCTAATCATTTGCAATCCATATTTACCTGTTTTATATCTAACCACATGACCCAGTTGTTGACGTTCCAAATGCTTTCTGCCTCTTAGTATATAGTCGTCAATTAGGCACTCGCCGGATTTTGCTCGGTACACGCACTGTTCCATATCTTCTACATATTGCTGGTTATTCGCTACTACACTCTGCCGTCGTAACCTTCAATTTCGAGGACAAAATGTAACGAAAATACATAAGCAACCAACTTGGTCGATCATCCTTTGTTCCCAATCTTAACGCTCTCCCGTAGACACTTACCACTTTTAGTATTGCTTTCTGCTTTCAATGTAAATGTCCAATGTATGGTCACATTGATAAAATAAATAAGTTATGTCATTCGGGATATCGTAAGCCAGTTCCAGGTAAAATACTAGGATTTGCAAACAAGAGGGAAATGCAGTTAAATCGTCTTTCTAAACTATTTCCTCTTTCCTATGAAATCAGACCAAAAACGTATAAACGTACATTGTTGAATGAAAGCCATTCAGTCTCATGTTGAAATGTCAAGGAGCAGTGGTATAATCTTCTAGTGGCATGGAATGTCCGCATGCCTGCGGCAAATAATATACCTTCTTATAAGTCACTTTTGGCCTGCGAGCA
>CALYDF020009990.1:0-10370 GCA_944474145.2 Dicrocoelium dendriticum
TACGTTGCATTTTTCCGGTAAACGTTCGTGCTGCCGGTTTTGCTTCAGTTACTAATGCCGTAAGGTCACTTTGGATATGAGAGAGATTGTTGGATATGCCCGACTTATTGAACCGTGCAGATAAGTTTAATGCTATCCGTTAATATATATAGCTTTTCGAGTTAACCAATAGAAAATATATCGTTAACGTAGACTAGACATCTGACTATCCGTCCATCCGGCTCACCATTATGATTGGAAGTATGAGTCTAGCAGGTTTGTCCGATTCCAGTCTTGCCGGTTTGAACGCCCTCTGGAACCTTTCAATTTTCAGGTACCTGAAGCGCTGCTGGCTAGCCGATTAACCTCTACGTGGTGACAGCTGGGTGGTTCGGGTTTAACCCGTTCCAGCAAATAGTTCGGCGGCAGTGTTCCAGGACTTGGCGGGTTTCGCCTGGCAAGCGTTCTCCCCATAAAAGTCACAAATGTCTGCTTAACAACACTGTGACGTGGCGGTCGTGACTGGCCACAAAATAAAGCCACTGCCCCCTGGATATCCGGATAATTCTCTCCAACCCACGGACACCAATCGCCTACTCAGGTATTGATAACAATATCAAACATTGAAGATTGGAGCAGCACAAGTGCAAGCACAAAATACACAGCTACATACAGAAACACACAATGACATACATACATACCAACTACACAAATACAAACTGCTATGGCAAGCATATCGGAGGTTTGCATATTCTTGCTCATGCATCGTTATGTCAAAATGATCATGTCTGTAAAGGCGTGCCTCACCTTGTTGAGCATAAAAGATTTATTTATTTATTTATTTAATACCGCTCCTTAGTACTGCTGTATTGCTGCGCGAGTAAGCCTGCATATTTTTCAATACCCCAAGTCTCAGCCGAAAGGCTGCTGCAACGTAAAGCGAAATGACCGGCCTTGATAAGTGCCTGTCTCTGTCTTTCACCTATGCAACCACTCACCATTATTCGCTCTTTGATTCTTTCCCAATTCCGACACTGGTTTCTAATGGCCCTGCAATACAACTTGGAGTATGCATCTTAGTTCTTCGTCCATCTTCCAAATATTTTTATTATCTTCCCAAGCGCGAGCGCTTTTTATGCTACTGCATAGCTAAGGCGTCAACAATGGCTGCTACTGCCTCCGATGAGTCTTGCCAAACCTTGAGTCACTGCCCCCTGCCATTTCCTTGCAGATTAGCTTCTCCTCTCTTAAGTTTTATCTCCACTTCTGACTCCCCTTCCAGCTGGTATACCCCTTTCCTTAAACACGTGCTTCCGGTAAATATGTCCGTTCGCTAAGATTGTCCATCTGAACGCGTGCTGTAACCCCTGACTTTCAATGACATGGCAACAGCAGTCTGCTACGCCGGTTCCTTGGCCATCCATTCTCCGTACCACCACCAGTGTCCGCTGGTATAACGTAGCTATATAAGTCTGCTGCTTCTGATCGCGAACTGTTCCTAAATAAGAACTTATTTTACTCCTCCGGGATTTACTCCGTATTATGCCATTTTTTACGACCAACTACTCATCACGTATGCATTATCTCAGCTTCTGTTTAACCGTCTATCTGGTCACCTTTAAGACCGGACGTATGCCCGTCTGTCTGAACACTGGTATCCTTTGGCTTTCGCGGACTTGGAAGCTCTGCCGTCTCAACAAATATCCCTTCACCGTACCGCCCCTGAGACCTATTTAAATATTAGGTGAATAATCAGGCGCTAGTTCTGGTAGGACGGACACCGCATTATTACATTATGTGCGCTTCCCACATATCGGAAAATATTCCAAATCATTCTGTGACGTTCCTCTCTGCTGGCACCATTCATTGACGTCATACCTTAAGTGCAAACGCTGTCTGCAGCTGTCAGTTATGAGCCGCTGCAAACCTTGCGGTAAAGTTACCTTCCATTTTATTAAGGACTAGCGCTTCAGCACGTATGCTTTACCTTAACTGTTGGCTGCGCGTTCAGCTGATCTATCTTTTTGACTGATTGCATTCGACTAGCAGACTTTACTTTCCACGAGTATCGTTCATTTTTAACACATGCCATGACCATTAACTTTCATTGGCATGACAGCCAACATATAAGTTGCCGACTCGTTTAGAAGCCCTTGCAATACTGCAAGCGCGCCTGCGGCTGTTTCTCTTACTTAAGTAATGCTGTTGCTGCCTACGAACGCTTCCTAAAGGTGGTAGTTACTTATTTGTTTCATGCACCACTTTTCATACTTTATTGACCTTATTCTCTCCATGAATACCCTGTTCAATGAATGGAAAATTCCACGAATGTTCCCTTCGACGTTTGACTTCTCATAAATCTTAAGTTTATTGTTACCTTTGACCACCCTCCCAACCATCGCCGTTATGTAACTCAGCGCACGTTTCTTTTAGGTTCTCCTGTGACGCTAATCAGTCTCTATAATACCTTACCTTGCAGAACCTCACTGTATGAAGCCTTCCTGTTCATTTTAATCTCACATATTCTAGCATGTTGCGCACCGATGCTTAGCACTATTTTAGGCTAACATTGCTCAGCTTTATTACATCTTGGTCAACCAAGGTTGATGTATGTTTATGCGTCCTAGGGCCATTGGTTCCATTAGTAAACTCAAATTACCTCCCTACTATATTTTAGCCGGTTATTTCGTGTTCCACTTGCATTAAAGTATGGACGTCACTGCATAGCTTTGCTTCATCTCTAATCAAGCTGACTACGTGCCGGATATCCACCCCAACATTACAGAGCTGCGACCTGTGTCCCGCCTCCAACCTTTCTGAGCAATTTCTGATTTTCTAGTGCTTTACCGTACTAGACTGTGCTATGCATCTTGGGAGCAGCTGTGACGAAAAAATTACGGTTAAAACCTTCCTACTTATAAGTAACATAAAATGTAGCTTCCTCTATTTTCCAATGCTATGGATGTAGTGCCTAGTGATAGGAAGTTAGGACCCTCGGTGGAAGCTTTCCACTGTCACCTGCCACCGTTGTACCCTACGAGACGGTGGCAGATAAGTGGTGCTATATCCCAGAAAGCTTGAAAATTGGCCAAGCCCAGCCGACCTCTCTCTGGCCTAGTGACTTAAGGAGTTGGCTACTTGACGGCTGCCACTAGCGGTCATGGGTACTGTCCCCACTAGGGGACCGCGGAGGTGCGCACCACTAAAGAGCCGAAATAATGCGAAAAGCGTCTGGTGCTTTCCGGATTTGGTTGCACTTTTGTAGCTTGTGAGCAGCTGGGGCGAATAGTTTACAAATTTCTGATTCTTTATGTATAGGTGCCTCTGGTTCATAAGTGCCATTACCAACTCATTGCAACTCAGTCCAAAGCATCCGCTCTCCCCCGATACCTTGCATTTGTCGCTCTTGTTTAAACACTGCTGTAAGAACTGACGGCTATTCTCTGTGTATCGTTATCCAGTTGTAAAAATAACACCTAATCTGCCACTGGTTTTCTGACGGCTTTCATCGAGGGTAATTAAGGCCAACTTCCACCATTTTATCTACAAATCTTTCGAATACCCATACTATTGACTGAACAAATTTAACACGCTTTTCTCTCTTTGGATCATGCGCTCCACAAAACCAACTTCGTGCGCTGTAGTTATAGCCTGTGTCACGTCCGAGACAGGCATAATGAAAACTAGATGCTCGTCTTTAACTGCTTTTGCTCCTAAAACACTCGCATTTCCAGATTTCATTTCACTGGCACGAATGCTAACGAACGACAGCGAGGCCCCTGTGACACTGGCTGGCTGGAGCACAAGAAACTTTCCATCACCACTTTTCTTATCTTGGCCGTCCGTGTGTCATTTATCTTTTAGCTGGCTCCGAAGCCTACCATGCGCTATGCGTAATGGCGGGTGAACGACCAGCTCCCACAGGCTTTTTGTTACTATTCTACTCCTGATTCACCTTATCGCTCTTTGCCTAGGGTGCTAGAATAGCTCTTGCCAGGAAAATCACAAAAGAAATAGTCGGTGTGACATTAGAGTACCAGTAAACATTGCCATCTAGATGAACACCGGCGGCACTAACTTCGGAACCTAAAAATGGAGAGAAATAAATCAAAATTCATCAAAGAGCTGAACAAGAGTGTGCATCTATACATGAGGCATAACAATACCTCAAGTATGAGTAAGCTCCTCCAACAGAAGTAGGGTTGTTAAAGCCCAACCAATGCAGACCAAAAAGGAATTCGCGCCCAAATGCAATTAGCTAAATTTTACTAAATTTTTCCATGCTTATTTCATTATTATTGGTGGCAGGCTCCTATAGCTCACTGACGTTAGAGACAGAGCCTCATGAAGATAGAAAATCGGCTCTAAGGGATAAATCTTGTGATGTTTAGCTAAGTAATGTGTGTATTTTGCAGGCCGAAATCTGTCAAGGGATCTGAAAGATCCCCAGGGTTACTCAGGTAGACCTGGCTCATGCGGGCTTGTTGTAAGCTTTAGAAAAGCTTAGAGGCTTAAAAAATGCGAAACTCTATTTTACTGGTTGTTTATGTGGCTCAGTATCCCCTGAAAATGGTGTGCTGTGGCCCTCTAACCGTGAGTTAATTGCAACCTTCACTGAATTCCCATGTAGATATGATATTCCTTGCTGGATTTCTAGCGTTTTCGCGCAAGATCATTTCTTGTCTACATATATTTCTCATGTATGCCTGCAAAGTTTACTTTTCGGCCACCTGCGCAGTCCGTAGTTGTCGCAGGGTATTACGGGCTAAGTAGAGCATTTCTGGATAGCTATGCCTATCTAGAACATACGCCGCTTCCCTACTTTTTATATTTTCTTTTCTTTTTTCTGCTATCTGCCTGCAAAGCAGAAAGCCATTTTTAGCGAAAAATAAAAATGGCCTTATTCTGTAGAGGTTCCTCCATAATTCGTAGACCATCATTTAATTGCGAATAACTCGCAAACTACTGCGCCTATTGTGATGCTTTTACGTTCAACATATTCTGGCGCTAAAGCTGGTCCAGACCAGTGTAATTTTGTGCCACTTTAGGCGGTATTCTAACTGTAGAAAGGCTTTTTCTTTCATCTGAGAATAACTCAGGTTGAAATTTTGCGCCAGAGAGCAATATCAGCGTAAGAAAAGTAGGGCTGTATTTTTTTGTTAATTGGTATTTTTCTACTGAAGCACGCAGCTTTATTTTCTCTCTTAACAATTTGTTTCTATTTTTGTCCGCATTTATCTGCATTGTTTTCAACTTTTCGTACGCCTCATAATTCCTTCACTCATTTCTTCCATGTGCGCACAATTGGGGCAACTGAGTGGCCAATTAATGTGCGATCAATTTAAAGTGCACTTTCGGCGAATTGGATTCTGTTCCAAGGAGAAAGGGCACAACTACACCTCCGCGAAGTTTTCACTAAAGAACAAGGAGTTCAATATCGCCCGCAGGAACCGGAAACATGTCAAGGTGGGCGCCTGCGACCCAGTAGCTGTATATCAAACAATGCCAATGCATTTGTAATTGCTGACGATGAACATATACTTATATTTTACCTACTACCATGCAAGAGCATCGGATTTATGTAAGCATTGATCTTAACCCCTTAGGGTGCAGCCTCTAGCAGGTCTAGAAATATACCTATTTTTTTATTTACTTATTTAAATCATAGTATTCTAATGTATTAGGGAAGTACTTGGTTTGCAGGTTTATATGATGCACTTGTTTGTATGTGACTTACCGACAGCATCTGGACTTTGTCCACGGACCGAAACGAGTGTGGGACCAGGACTCTCACATCTGGCGGGAACGGGTTTGTGGGCCACGCTAAACCGGCACAGTCGGGAGTATGATGGTAGGGTCGGATACTGATATGTAGTTAAATAATTTGCGAATACCGTAAGTACTCCAGTAGCGGATGTATAAAAGAATAAGGGTCCTGTAGCTTTTATAGTACCATTGTTACTCTAACCTTGGTAGCAGGTGCCCGGAGTTTCCAATTGCATAAATGGGTCTAAATTAGACCCATGTTATTGGATACGAAAATAGTGCACTCCGTTAGTCAGAAAATGAAGAATAGCCACTTTAATGGAGTATATGAAGGGTGATATACTTAAATTGAAGGGGAAATGAATATTTTGCTTACCTCACATGCTCCTATGTGATTTCTTGTTTGGGACATGACTGGGCAGAATGGTTGGCGTACTTCGAGAAATAAGTGGACAAGAACGGAATTTGCTGTGAGAATGATATGTAATGAACGGGGTAAAGGTATGTGGCAGGAATAGGCAAATAGCCATGCGATATGCGCATAACTTTTTACATACGGAACGTGTTACGGAATGCGTATTTCTAAAGGAAAACTAACGCGAAAGCGTCAGTTGCATATATGAATGCCTGAGGAGCAGTAAGTTAAGTGATGTGAAGTAAAGGAGAAGTGAAAATGCATGTCGGTCCCTGGTCAATATGTGGTGGCTATATATATATATATATATATATATATATATAATATTTCATCAAACATTTATGTACCCTATGAAAGCTCACTTCGCCGTTGTGAGCATTTACCCACCACATATTGACCAGGGATCGACATGCAAAATTAGAATGCATATATTTGTAATTAAATATTTGCATTTACTTTCAGACTGCATTATGTATACCTGAATGTACGCATTATTAACCTCAATCCCATATATATATACATATATATATATATGGATATAGGTTAATAAGGCGTACATTTACGTATACATTATGCTGTCTGAAAGTAAATGCATATATTTAATTACAAATATATGCATGCATAATTTTGCTACTTTAACATGATTAGAAATGGTATTGCTCCTCCAATTTATGCATGCTTATATCCTTATGTAGAAACACATTTGTACGCGTATTACGGTAACACTGATCATCAGTTCTATGCCATTTAAGGGGACGGCACGTTATTAGCCCCCGCTATGATTACCCAATGCAAATCCCCGCAACTGGACGTCAGTAGACCAACGTATACAATCTTTTCATTACAGAGATGTAAATGACATTATCCGTACGTAAATGAGTAAATAATTAAGTATGCGGCTGTCGGTTTTCATGGAGTTTAACGGGGATCTGTAATTGTGCATATCAAGGTGTCAGGAGTAAAGTAAGTAGGTTACGCATTTCGTTCATAAACTAATACCGTTTTATGAATGATACTAAGGGCAATTTATCAGACCCGGTGTATGCGGAAGTTATAGGAAGCAACGGGAAGGACAGGGTGGCAAAACGAAGAAGGAAAAAATAAAAGAACGTTTTTGCGATGTTTTTATACAAGTAGCCCACATATATACTCAAGACTATAAGTAGGTTTATGTTCCTGAGAACGTGACGGGTACATAGTAAGGCCATAAGATTGTCTCACGGGTGGCATTTGTTTGTTCACTGAACCGCCCTCCAGTGTTGGCCGCGATTGGTTGTACGAGCGATGCATGGAAAAGTATCATATTTTCTATAGCAGCAGTGTCATAAAGATCATTAAACAGGTATATATTTTTGACTTCACTGCGGTAAAGGAACGGCGCTTAGTAAGTCTATGTATGTTCCACAGGGAAGCCTAATTATGGCCTACAGCGACGCCAGGACCTACACGAACGGCCTTCACTTATGCTAATTTGGTTCCATGATATTTGCATCTATATGGGCTTTAGGGGAGCCTCATATACTTGCTGCGCATGTCTTGAAGGCTTCTTATTAGTAGTGCTATATTGGTCGCAGAGCATTGGTGTCGTTATCGGACCCAGCATAATCGTCGTCGTTGGAAACATAGTCCTTAAATACGGGAGGTTACTAATACCATAATGGCCCAGCAGCGGCGGTATAGTAAGCAGCGCAAACGAATGAAAAGAGAATGCATCTGAACGACCACAGGAATGAATTTAACTACTTAGGAGTAGAAGGATTTTAGCGAGTATTTTTGTTCGTCGCAGTCAGCTGACAATTCGGATAAGTCAACTACCTATCCGGAAAAGCACCAGACGGCCGTTTCGCCCTATTGGGGCTCGTCAGTGATGCGCATCCTTCGGTCCTCTAGGGAGGATCGAACCCATGACTGCTAGTGGCTTGTGCCAACTAGCCCGCTGCTTATGCAACTGAGCCATGGAGGACGGTAGCCGACCACCACGAATTGTTAGTTAACTGCGATATAGCCCGACCCATCCCCCACTGTCACGCAGGCACCTGCCATGCAGATGACAGCGGTTGGCCTTCCGGTGTCAGGACTTCCCGTTTACGGCAGCTATGAATCGACATAGCATTTATGGAATCCGTATGGGCGAATTTATATTACTTATGAGTAGAAGGATTTTAGCGAGTATTTTTGTTCGTCGCAGTCAGCTGACAATTCGGATAAGTCAACTACCTATCCGGAAAAGCACCAGACGGCCGTTTCGCCCTATTGGGGCTCGTCAGTGATGCGCATCCTTCGGTCCTCTAGGGAGGATCGAACCCATGACTGCTAGTGGCTTGTGCCAACTAGCCCGCTGCTTATGCAACTGAGCCATGGAGGACGGTAGCCGACCACCACGAATTGTTAGTTAACTGCGATATAGCCCGACCCATCCCCCACTGTCACGCAGGCGCCTGCCATGCAGGTGACAGCGGTTGGCCTTCCGGTGTCAGGACTGCCCGTTTACGGCAGCTATGAATCGACATAGCATTTATGGAATCCGTATGGGCGAATTTATATTACTTATGAGTAGAAGGATTTTAGCGAGTATTTTTGTTCGTCGCAGTCAGCTGACAATTCGGATAAGTCAACTACCTATCCGGAAAAGCACCAGACGGCCGTTTCGCCCTATTGGGGCTCGTCAGTGATGCGCATCCTTCGGTCCTCTAGGGAGGATCGAACCCATGACTGCTAGTGGCTTGTGCCAACTAGCCCGCTGCTTATGCAACTGAGCCATGGAGGACGGTAGCCGACCACCACGAATTGTTAGTTAACTGCGATATAGCCCGACCCATCCCCCACTGTCACGCAGGCGCCTGCCATGCAGATGACAGCGGTTGGCCTTCCGGTGTCAGGACTTCCCGTTTACGGCAGCTATGAATCGACATAGCATTTATGGAATCCGTATGGGCGAATTTATATTACTTATGAGTAGAAGGATTTTAGCGAGTATTTTTGTTCGTCGCAGTCAGCTGACAATTCGGATAAGTCAACTACCTATCCGGAAAAGCACCAGACGGCCGTTTCGCCCTATTGGGGCTCGTCAGTGATGCGCATCCTTCGGTCCTCTAGGGAGGATCGAACCCATGACTGCTAGTGGCTTGTGCCAACTAGCCCGCTGCTTATGCAACTGAGCCATGGAGGACGGTAGCCGACCACCACGAATTGTTAGTTAACTGCGATATAGCCCGACCCATCCCCCACTGTCACGCAGGCGCCTGCCATGCAGATGACAGCGGTTGGCCTTCCGGTGTCAGGACTTCCCGTTTACGGCAGCTATGAATCGACATAGCATTTATGGAATCCGTATGGGCGAATTTATATTACTTATGAGTAGAAGGATTTTAGCGAGTATTTTTGTTCGTCGCAGTCAGCTGACAATTCGGATAAGTCAACTACCTATCCGGAAAAGCACCAGACGGCCGTTTCGCCCTATTGGGGCTCGTCAGTGATGCGCATCCTTCGGTCCTCTAGGGAGGATCGAACCCATGACTGCTAGTGGCTTGTGCCAACTAGCCCGCTGCTTATGCAACTGAGCCATGGAGGACGGTAGCCGACCACCACGAATTGTTAGTTAACTGCGATATAGCCCGACCCATCCCCCACTGTCACGCAGGCGCCTGCCATGCAGATGACAGCGGTTGGCCTTCCGGTGTCAGGACTTCCCGTTTACGGCAGCTATGAATCGACATAGCATTTATGGAATCCGTATGGGCGAATTTATATTACTTATGAGTAGAAGGATTTTAGCGAGTATTTTTGTTCGTCGCAGTCAGCTGACAATTCGGATAAGTCAACTACCTATCCGGAAAAGCACCAGACGGCCGTTTCGCCCTATTGGGGCTCGTCAGTGATGCGCATCCTTCGGTCCTCTAGGGAGGATCGAACCATGACTGCTAGTGGCTTGTGCCAACTAGCCCGCTGCTTATGCAACTGAGCCATGGAGGACGGTAGCCGACCACCACGAATTGTTAGTTAACTGCGATATAGCCCGACCCATCCCCCACTGTCACGCAGGCGCCTGCCATGCAGATGACAGCGGTTGGCCTTCCGGTGTCAGGACTTCCCGTTTACGGCAGCTATGAATCGACATAGCATTTATGGAATCCGTATGGGCGAATTTATATTACTTATGAGTAGAAGGATTTTAGCGAGTATTTTTGTTCGTCGCAGTCAGCTGACAATT